>JAIPRL010000447.1:0-140289 GCA_025469235.1 Pemphigus obesinymphae | reverse complement strand
TCATTATTTACGAAATGGGGGCTGGAGACATATGTCCCTGGCCCCCCTTCAGTTTTTTCGTTATTGCGGCTAAGATAATACCGTACAAATTCTGAAAATTATCATACAAATTCATACAAATGATGTAGTAAATATTTGCATAAAAATTATAATGAATTTCCGAATTGGGGGGGGGGCGGGCGACACGTACGTAATTAAATCGATGGTCTGTTTATGCAAAATACATATAATATGCTATAATATATTATATATGTTTATATTTACATTTCCTTTTCGTACTTTAAAGATGTAATTACAAATACCTATACAAAAATTATTTAAACAGGATTTCAAATTTTTTTTTTAAAGTGTTTATTTTAAAAAAATGTTTGTACATATAATGCATTGTATGAAACACTTAATATGAAAAGAAGAACACGAGAAAATATCCAACATGGTAGGATCCTTTTTAATTTTATACTTTTAATATTTTTTCTTATAGTTTCCAATTATTTAAATTTTAAAAAAAAGTTCAAAAAATAAATTACATTAAATATAATTGTAAATAATAATTGTTGAATAAGCTGTTTATTTTACATAGATGTATTAGTACAATTAATTAAATTTATACATTCCATCAAATAAATAAATAATATCATAATATTCTTAATAATTTTTACCTACTAATATAAAATATAAATAATTTTTTTATTGTAAAAAAATCTAATTTAATAAATAAAATTTTAATTAAAAAGACGACTGATAAATAATTGCAGTAGTATCTAAAGTGTACATATATAGGTTTATGGGTACATTAATAAATCAAATTTTACTTTATTTTGGATAAAGAAATATAATCTTTGTAGTTTTAAAACGTGTATCTATTTCTATATGTGGAAACAAATCAATATACAATTTTGAATAAGTATATGTATCACAACGATAACATTTTTCTAATATTATAATATTTGTACTTAAATGTAATATATTTCGATTCATTCTTTGGCTTTTTTTTATAATTTCAAACCGATTCATTACAGTCTAATATTCTAGTTTATCTCTTAGGTTCAAAGCTCCAAAGAGAAAATTAGAAAATATGCATAGACTAAAAGAAAATTATAATCCAATTCCCAATATCCCAAATTTTCCGTATTTAAATTACATTTAAGAATTGTAATAATTTTTAAAAATATTACATTAGGTATATTATTATTTACATTTTTATATATTAGTAAAAATTATAACTATTTATGTTAGTTATTTTAAATTCACACGTTTTTTTTGACAAAGTAAAGAACGTTGAAATAATGCTTAGTAGAAATAAATGGGTTAAATATCTAGAGAACTTACGATTATAAACGAAAAATAATGAAATTTAGTCTTATAAACACTAAACCTATACCACTTGATCCATTTTGGTGAGATCTATAGGTACCACAGAATATATTACACAATGTTTGATCATCCAAGCAACCATTATAAAGAGCCAGTAGGTGCTGATCAAATTCTAAATTTACTAATTTGGTACACTCGAAGAATCTTTAGTCGAAAAAAACTGAAAATTTTACTTATGCTTTTTAATTTTTAAAAAAAAATATATTTAGATAAGTGGTAACATAGAACATTATAACTTTATTGCTATTGGTAGGATTATGGTTAAGTTTTTATTTTTGGAGAAATGTGATTGATGCACAATTTCTTTTTCTATTTTGCATTTCAATTTCAATAAACTATCTCGATTTGTTGAGAGACTAAAAATATATTTAAATACTTAGACTTTTTAGGGAAATGAGTTTGCAGTAGGCTAAATCGATTGTGTCAGAAGGGCAAATTATTTGCTCATTCATTCAGAAAGTTTGATCAGTTAGCCAAATTAAATACAAAAAAATTATTTCGCTACGCCCCTGGTAACAAGTATAGACACTGAATTTATTTTTCTAGTGAACTAAAATTTAGGACGGATATATACCTATAGTTTGCTGAAACCTATATATCAAAGCATGATTTAATAATATTGTGTGTGAACTATACGTTGGAATGTACAGAGTGATGGCATTATACAATATTATTATGATCAACCTTTATACGTATTGTGTATTTTGTAAATAATTTGAAATAATAATAAACAGAGGTTAGGAGTGAGAAACACATCAGACTACCCGACGGTCACGCGAACCTGTATTATGTATATTATATATATAGTATAGCTTGTACACACACACATAATACGTGCGTTCGGCCCGAGTCCTGGGAACTCATCCATGGTGCCGACGGTAAACCCGGTTTTTAAGGAGTTATCCATTTAGACAATTTTATGGATATTTTTAGAAAAATGAAAATCTAACAATTAAAAAAAAAATAAAATAAACGTTTAAATAGATACATTTAAAAAATAATTGTTTAAGTGGTCCTGTATTTTTAAGTGGTGCCGAAAAAGACGATTGCGACCCAATTGAGCATAGAATATTCAGCAACACGATTGAGCATAAAATATTTTAATTTTTAAATGATATGCATATGCATAAAAATATATAGGTATATTAATTTTCAGTGCCCAACATTTCTAGTAGGAGTTTGTACTCCTACCAATAATTTTGTACTGATAACCAACACATTTTATATTAGACCGATGTACATTTTCCTAGCACCCCTCCCAATCGGATTTTGGACATTTTTGGAATTTCCATCATTAAATTTGAATTTATTAAATTAATCAATAAAGTACGAGAAAAACATTTATGAAAATATAGTTTGTAAAAGATAAGAAAAATAATTTTTCCCGTAATAGGTATAGGTACATATTATAGTCTTTGAGTACGGCAATATCGTAGTACACTTTATGCTCAATGGTGTTACACTGAAAAAGACGTATTCCATCTTATGAAAAGACATATCAACAGCTATAAGTGCATATTCAGCTCAACCGGTTTTTTGTCCAAATACAACATTATCAACTTTAAAATATCTCTGAGCTTCGCTCAAAATCGGAATCATATATATTATTTACATACCTATGTTCAATTAAAAATAGGGTTGCCATTTAAAAATCAAAATATTTTACTTACACTAATAGGTATAGGCCCCTACACTGGAATAAGTGAAAATATTAGCTGTATACATCAATCATTTCTCTATTGGTGTAGACGGTAATGCCAAATAATAAAATATAATCTTTAAAAAAAATATAATATAAAAACTACTGAACTTTAGATGTATATAAAAGATATTAAAAATAATTTTATTTTAGCACAATATCTTACTAATTTATCATATATTATTAATATCAAAAACTTCATTTTTTCCATTTTATATTATATAATAAATTTTTTTATTCACAATAACGTAATAAGAGTTAATATTGACATATTGTAGACAAAACGGATACCTAAAATAATGAGATAGATAATATAAATTTCATTTTTCAGTGTATTTTTTTTTTTTTTAATTTCCTTTTGTAGGTACCTAAAATATTTTGGGTTTTGAAACGAACAAAATTCAACTAGTTTTTTACATACTCAAAGATATTTCTAACTAGATAATATTATAAGTTTATAATACATCAAATTAACTATACATAGTTAAACTAAAAACTTAACGTTAACAATAACTTTACAACTTAACTTTGACATATTAACTTATTGTATGATGGAATAAATATATTATGGAAATTTTTTATTTCAAAAGCCTGCACATTATTTGTTTTAATTATCGGTTAAATATGTATCTTATTCGATTACTCGGACGTTAAACTCATACAAATTTATGTATACACTTAAAAGTACTAACGTTTTAATTAATTTGTTGAGAACTTTCTATAAAAATAAAATTAGTGAACACTAAATTTCTCCTCTTTTTGGGGTAACTAATATTTCATATTTTAAATAACGTCGTAAAATATATAACTAATACAAAATTTGTATTGAATTTTACTTGTATTTAATACAAGTATAATATTTTCGACATTCTATAATCTTTATATTATTATATATACGAGTATATATATAATATATATAAAAATCTAATAAATAATTCAATAATTTCAACTTTTATTGAAATTAACAATACTACAATCTTACTGATTTATATGCAAAATCATTTTTTGAACAAATGGTGGTACGAGAACAAAATGGTTGTATCTCTGTATTTTAAAACTGTTTGGATGAGATATCTAATATATTTGATTACAGTCTTGCATTGATGTGTATTTTAGATACCTACTAAGCGAAATGAAGAATGTATTGGTTTAAGATGATGTGTGATTTTTTATGTCTGCATACCTTTGTTCAGGTATAAGGAGTCAAGTAGGAGTTTTGGAGTAAATAGTCATTTTGCAAATTGGTTCTTTGGTAGTTTTAAGGGGTCATTTTTCGAAGACGTGTAAAGAAAAACTACCTTTTAAACGGAATTTTTTTTTTATCTAGGGGAAAAACAAAATAAAACATATAGTTGTCGTTGTTAGTTTTTTTTTTAATAATATTATGCTTACAATAATTGTGTACAGATGGTAGAAGGTTGTTTTACGAGTGATACACCGATATATACGTGGATCGGACTGTTTAATATTAACATAGATTTTCGCACGATCCAATTATTATGCGATTGCAACGTGTTTCTATTACAATATATGCAAATATAAAATATTGAGAAAGTGATAATAATCGCCTTATAAATATAATTAATATTTCCCCGTTAATATCATTCCCATAATCATAATATAAAACATGTAAGTACCTATAACAGTACTTGCAATGCTCTTGCAACAATAGTTATCTTATTATTATTATACAGACAACGAAAATATGCAGTTCTTTTATTCTTTGTGAAATCAACTTACCTGTGTATGCAATATAAATGATTTATTTATACATATATGTAATGGAATACGATCGTTACTCTTAAGTAATTTTATAATGTAAAATATTTAAAAACATAAACTGGGTCAATTTTGAATAAATATCTCAGCATATTCTTCATGTATAATTAGATACCCCTCACGCAAACTTGGGCAATATAGCAGTGGCATATATTTCATTAATAATATAATATTAACCATACTACATTACCTACTATATATTTTATTTTTTTTAACTGTAATTCAGTGTGTATAAATCCATATTACGATTAAATAATTTTATATATCATATCAATTTCATTTGCATATTTTCAAATAAGTATAAATTATTAATATATTAGCTATATAACAAAGAAAAATAATGCTGCGAGTATAATTTTCAGTGATCTATAAATATTTTCACCATTAAATTTCATCAGTTGAAATGAAAACTGCCAACCCGTTTTTTATTATTCTGTTATTTATTTAAATATAATATATAAACGTAAGGCTGTACAAAACTTAACAGAGTGAATCAATAAACATTAATCCAATAAACCGAGTTATTAGGCCAATAAAAATGAAAATACACATAAAATTTCCTATTTTATTATCATGTATTTTATAGATACGATTTTGAGTTGATAAATTATATTTATTCTATAGAGTACAATTTGTGGACCCGAAAACCACGATAAAATATGTATTCAAATAAAATAATTATGTAAAATAATGGATTAAAATAGTAGTTAAACTGAATCATCAAATGATGAAATTATAATAATGATCATTGTTGAGGATAGATAAATATAAATTTATTTAGATAATGATAAAAGATAAATGAATACCTATAATTAACCAAATTAAGATAAAATATGAACCAGAAGAATTTATCTAAACAAAAAAAAAAAAAATTATAATTTATAAATTTTAAAACATATTTTATTAATATTTAAAAATTTTTTTATTAAAATCAATAAGTACAATATAATAAATAATATACCTATTATAAATAACAATTTATTTATTCATTTATTTTACAAATAAATGTATATACGAATATAGGGATAACAAAATATTTGATACATTTTCCATATTTTAAATATTATATTACCTAACTAACGTTTGTATAGTGAAATATTGATAATTAGGTAACGATAGTCTTTTCTAATTAAGGAGGTAGTATAGTAATTTACTATCTATGCAATAGATGTCTGAAAAGGTTCATAACTTTGATTTAATCTTGATCCAAGATAGAGCTTTAATGTATACATAAATATCCATCCAGGATCCAGGGTATGTTTTCAAAATACATTTTTGAACTATGTAGGCTAGGTACTGTTTGTTTTATGGGTTTTAAGCTAACCGTATGACGAGTACTGTCCTATCTATTTAATCTGCTCCGTGTTTCCTTAGATAAAGAACAGCATATTTTGAAGAGGTTTAGATGAAATAAATTAATGGGATAAGTAGATATTATCCTGTACACAATATCCACTTCGTTCCATTACATAATATATTATAATTACCCGAATATAAATTCCTGAAATGGGGTGTTTGGTAAATTGGGAAATATCTAGTAAATGTTGGGCAAATCGATTTATTCCATATTCATATATACTGTTACTTGCTTAAGTATGAAGTCGTGAGGTGTAATCTAGAACAATACATGAAATTACAGAATCTGCAGAGTAGATTATAGGACACCTGTAACTAATCTCAACGTTTTGTCAAGGTTGACATCAATTGAATTAGTATAGCAGTTCTTTTCTCTGGTACACAGTATTTAGAAATAAAAAAATACTAGAGGCTGAGTAGCTACAAGTCAGTTGCGTATATTAGGGAAGGGGCGATGGGTGGATTACTCCTCCTTTAATTTTTGTTATTTTCTATGATTTCATAGACAATTTGTATTAAAATTGGCCTTTACAAAAAGTATAGTGATATGGATAACAGTCCATTTTTAGTGTATTTTTAGTTTATATTTTACTGTACCTATATGGGTACTCCTCTATAATATCGTTATATTAGAGGACACATTTCCTAAATAAAATAATATATTTATTTAAATAGAAAAAATCTATTATAGGTATCAATGCTGGGCATTAACGAGTTAATAAGTTAACAGTTAAGTTAATCGTAACTTTTAATTTAACTTTTTATATTTGATTTTTGTTAACTTAACTTATTTTTGATTATATTAACTTATAAATGACAAACTAGTTTTAATTAAAATACAGTTAAGTTGAAATAATTGAAACGTTTAGATTTCATATTGTGTCTATTGTCAAAACGGTCGATTAAAAATAAAGTTATTTTTATCGTTGCTAATAATTATTATATTATAAGAATTATTTATTTCCCGAAAATATAAATAAAATAAGACTACCTATATATTATATAATAATCTTTCCGTAATATAAATTAATGAATATTTTAGATTTTCCACCAATAAACAATATTTTGGTTGGAACTAATTTGCAATGAGAAATTTTGAAGAAAATAGTAGCTACCTATTACCTACCAATTAAACATTTTTATGAACCTATTTGTTGTTAATTTTAATAATATTTTTGTAAATTTCAAACTTTATCAATCAGCAATAAATTATGAAATTTATTACAAGTACGTCGTACACCCTATTTTTAAGGGGTTTTGTATAGGAAATTTTTGTGAAATTTTTAGAAGAATGAAAATCCAATAATTTAAATAAATTTAAATATATTTTAAAAGTAATTCAGAAATAGTTTTGTGTCAATACCATTGTTATTGTTGAGTTAGTGCAATGTTTGTAAAAAAAAAACATGTTTATGTATTTTTCATTTTTAATAACTACAGAATATTATAGAGAGGTGAAATAAAAAAATAAATCATAAAAAACAAAATTATCTAGAAACCGTAGCAGATTTTCGATATATGCATTTTTACACTTTTTATGAGTTGTTAAAAAATCAATTTATATAATATATTATAATTATATATTATTGTAGGTATATCTATAGTGTATATCTATAATTTAAAGAGTATGCATGCCTCCATCGCTCTCTCCCCCTTGAGTTTTATTATTATTTTTTAGTATTATAATGAATGTATATATATATATATTAAATTTAAACCTAACATTACTATAACAAAACAATGCAGATTTACCTAACTTTTTTGGAAGGAAAGGGGGGTTAAGCCCATTTGCCTTATATTGAGGTAAGTACATTATAATTTTCAAATTTCCTCCCCTTCTTGCTTGAGCTTCAGATACACCACTGTTATAGGTACGCAAGAAACTTACACAAGCCTAGAATTTTCCTTATCAAATGAATTTTCAATTTAAAAAATAAGTTTATTATTCCTTACAAATTAATTATTACAGTGAGATTAAATACTAATCTGAATTGAATTTTCATGTTTTGAAATTAAACAAACAAAATAAAAGTTTTTTTCAGAAACTAACAGGTACCTATTTTATTTATTTATTTTTTGTCATCAACGTAAATTTCAAGAAAAAAATTAATTAGGTATTCCTATAGTAGATATACCTACTTAAAAATATAATAATTTATAGCCATAGGATGACTGGAACGGATTCCGAAGTTAAAACCAATGTGCGGATATAATGAGGATTTAAGTGTGTAGCTCGATTTTATTACTCAAAAACGGTAATAAAACCGTTTTCGAAAACATGAAGACTTACCCCGCGTTGTTGCACTATACCCTTCAATTGCGATAAATAAATATCATCTATATAGTATATAATTTACATCCGGCCGGAACAAATAAATTATCTATGTCTAAGTCTTTTCTCAGACTATATAATTTTAGGATAACGTGGTAATAATGGTTATTCGAAAATTATATTAATATTATAACAGTATATTTTATTAGATACCTATATAATATACCTAATATTGTATAATATAGAAGTCGTTTATTTTATATTCGGATCTTCATGTCGGTCATTATTTTACGCGAGTCATTAATTAGCTTTCATAAAATAATACTATTCGAATATACACGTGTACATAATACGTAATTGAAGTCGGAAACACTGATTATTTGTGGTAAGATTCTCAGTGCGAACCGGTTGAATATGTATACCTACCTACCTACACGTCACGCATTGAAACCTAATGTGTATTACACAGATTCGAAAACAATATATAAATATTATAATATAAATATATGACTGTGTGTGTGTGTGAACAAAAAGAAATGTATATATGTATTCAACTACTACTTATATATATATATAAATATATGTAGACAGTAAAAAAAAAAATACAAAAAAAAAGTCAAATTATTGTATCGTCCTAAAAACTCGTTAGGCCCAATTGCCGTTTTTGTGTATCTATATACTGTTCAAACAGCTTTCTAAACATCGAAAAGTGATTACCGGCGCATTGTTTTCAAATATGTACACGACGTTTATATTAATATAATTATTTCATTTCCGAAGCCCACGGCGAGTTGAACATTATACGCCTATTTTTAAAATTTACAATGGTCGTGTATATTCGTCATTTTTATAATTTTCAATTATTCATTTTATTCATTTCTATGTAATGTAGGATACTTTTTTCAATCGCAGCTCAAGTAATGGAAACATTTTTCCACAATAATACAGCCAGATAAAAACACGTTTATCTGATAGAGAAATGGAATTTTAAATTATATCACAATAATTTATTACTTTTTGCATTGAACCATAAATATTTTCAATAATAAAAAAAAAATGTGACGAAATCAGATAATAATATTATTTATTAATTTTTACAATGAAATTTATAATATTGTATTTAAATACGATCCATATATTAATATTACTATGTTAGACGTATTTATATTAAAAAAATTTCAAAAGTCGGGACTTCTAATATTTTTAATAGCCATTTAAATTTTTTTGGTATCATTTATTATTTCGGTTTGAAATGTAATCAAATTTTGTAAAATAAGTAACTTCAAGTTAATAACCTAGTTATTAATAATAGAGTTTTTATAACCTATATCGAAGCTCCACTCCTAATCGTTTTATTAAATACAAATGTGCAATGATTTGTCCTAAAAATACAATAATAAAAAAAAAAAAAATACAAATACCTAAAATGTAAACATTTGTTACATACGACATAGATATATTTCTAATTTAATTTATATATTAGATACCTAAATTCTAAAAATAATACCTACCTGAAACTAAAAATTGGAATTGTGAAGTTTGAGTTAGGTTACAAAAAAGTGTTTACGGTTAAAAATCGTTTCAAAATAAATAACAAAATCCTATTGAAGTCCCGAGTCAAAATTTTAAAGTTGGGATGTTGGTGTGACGCACCTGCCTTTTCTCACGTTAATATGTAAATTAAATATGTTTTTACATCTTGCATTCTATTAGTTTATTGATTTTGCTCAAAACTCGGTGTAATGTTATACATATGTGAAATATCAAAAAAATACAATAAAAAAGAACGTCATTAAAAACAGACTTCCTATCACTCGGCTTAAAACCTAATATTTCCTCGTTTTTGATTTATGCAATTTCACAACTAATAGTATTCCATTATAATAATATCAGATTTAAATTAATTATTCAAGGACTCCGTTCAAAATCTAAAAAACCTTGTATCAATATTATACATTATATTTTTTATTTTTCTTCTTTTCGTATACATAAATTTCTCCTGCATTTATTTTTCCCTTCGATAATCAGATTTGTCTTTCAGTTGCATCATCTTTCAAGTACAAAAATATGCACCCGATGTTCTTTCCTCTATCCATACTTCGCAGTTCTTCGTGATATTACATAATATGCAGTTTTCTGACGTTTGCATAATTTTATTATATTCTACTTTTTATCAGAAAATTACATATATGGCAGACCCTCCCAAATCCCTTAGGTGTTTAGGTATTACTCATACATGAGTGGCCCCATAATACATAATATGCATATTATATTATCGTATATTTTCTAATAACTTTAGTATAAATATAGTTTACACTATATTTTTTGTCGATTATATACACAGACGAACTAACTACTGATTTTTTATAAAACTGTTTACTGCTTTACGTAGTCGGTGAATTCTTAACTGAATAGGTACATTTATTTTTTACTGTAATATTGACTATCAACTAGAACATACGTACTTTTTTTTTTGTTTTCATTTTAAACACGAATTGTCATAATAAACAATTTTTTCCCTTTTTTATGGTGATAGCAAATCCCAAATATGATTTCATTGCCCAATTTTGTATAATTATTAAATTCCCAAGACTTTAGGGGTAGGTCCCTACAGAAACTTTCCACTTTCTCTAGTGAAAATATTAACGTAAAAAAGAATCAAAATAGCTGTGTATACAGATGTATTATATGTAATTATTAATTATATGACGAGTATTTATATAATACTTGTGTTACATCGAACACCGATAAATATTGATGGCTTGTGTTCTGTAACATTATACCTAAGGAATTTTGAAACTTGTCGTTGTTATTTTATCTTGAAATTGTAATACAAATTGACTAATTATAATTATATAATTTCATATAAAATTAGTAATTAAAAAAAATCACTCCACGCGATTAAAAATGTTCTATATGGTCGACCTCAACTAGTTGAGAATGATGATAGGCGAAGAAGAAGAAAAATTCTACAAGATTAAATTATTATTATTTTAATAATAATAAATTGTTATGCCATTTTATCTTAAATAAAAACTTGAAAATGAATAGTATGAAATTAAATGTGAAATAAACAGAAGAAATTATTTTTACTTGGTGGCCCATACTTATAGTACTTGGTATTATAGTAATATTATTTTTTAAATTATTGTATGGCTTTTTATAATCAATAAATTTAATAACATTTTTAATGTACAATTTAATTTTTGTAATTTACTTCTTCTTCTCCTTCGCCTCTCTTCACAACTATTTAGTCAACCCTTCTAGTCCTCAACTTCCACAAAATTTGATCTCCATCATCCTCTTTACTTAGATCTCCCCCATTACCATTTTCTATTATTATATACATCCCTTTATTTAGTTTTTCTCTTTATTTCTTTCGTTCAACATAAACTACCTTGTTAAACTCTTACTGCCTTTGTCATTTCCTCCTTAAACCATGCCCTAGTCATCTCAATCTATTTTCCCTCATTTTATCTACTATTTAAACCACTCTTATACTACCCCTTATATATTATTTTTTATATTATTCTCTGTATAATCACTCTACTCATCCATCTTAACATGCACATGTTTATATCTACTGTGTTCTATCTTACTATCCACTGCTCAATATACTGATGTATATAATCTATATTATTTTAGGCATATACTAATATATAATTTTATAAATTTAAATGTAAATAGTTTACAATACTCAGTTACGATAGAAGGATAGGTAAGCGGGCTATTTAACCAAGGCCTCTCGATTTTGTAAGGCCTCATTACAAAATAATAATAATAATAATAATAAAATGGATTAATAAAGTTAGTAACAATTTATATGGTAATTATTTACCAAAAATATCAGTTATTAAGGTAGATCTAGATCTAGATAAGTGGGAAAGGGAGGACATTTTTTGAAAAATCATTTTGAAAATGGCAAATAAGCAAATTATAAAAGATTATTATTTATTATTGTCAAACGTGTTTTTTTCTTATGAACGAGAAGGAAATCACCCCCAGTGAATCCCCTGGGGTGCACTGGATTATCTAGGATAATCCGAAAATTATAATGTACCTATAGAAGTTAACAGTTAGTAATATGATTGATTAACGTACAAACATGATTATAAATCATATAAAATATCATATAATCATAAATATGATAACTGCAGTTCATGAATTAGGCAATTTAACAACTGTGATGTATACATACCTATACCTACATATAATATTCAATTTGATTTTGATAACGAAACAGATTGTATACTTATCTACTTATATTATAATGAGTACTATCTACATATAAATTATAAGTTATAACTATATAACCCGATTCATTTGTAAGTACGTACAATCATAATACATCATTATATATGTTTTATACATTATACTTATTATAGATAAATTAGGAATAACCAAACGTATTCTTAATGTCGATATTATATTTATTTAGGTACATAATGGAGTCGGTACGTTTGAATATATTTATCGTTTTATTCGTTTAAACTAAACCCTTCTAGGCATAGGTATCTCTAATACGTATGTTTATGAACAAATAACATATGTCATCGACATGTGGTTAAATTTTTTTTTTTTGTTTTGTAATAAAATATTTTTGATCATATATAGGTTAGATCAGTGATTCCCAACCAGGAGAGAATTCTTTCCCTAAGTATTACAAGGGAATATAATAATATTTTCAGAAAAAATTACGATAATTACATTAAACGAAAATCAAATTATCACAAAACAGATAAACCGGCTTGAAATTTAAATTTTTTCAGTGTATAGGTATATTTTCAATAAACTAATTTATTATATTCGTCAAGTTTGCACCTACACATTATACTAGAATCTTAACCCTTTTATACTTCTATGGACGTACTATTTCGTCAAAACCTTTAAATCGTTATAAAGCATGGTATTAACTAAGCGATAGTTTCGTTATTATAAGACAAAATTAACAAAATATTGAATATATTAATATAGTTTCTCCGTTCATTTACCAGATTATGAGAACTATTTAAAGGTTTTATTAGGCTATGTATAAAATAAAGATGTTGAATTTGTTTGGCCTGTACAGGTTGCAGAGTGAAAAAGTGAAAGTGTTTAAAGTAGTATTAAAAATTGATAGGAATTAGCTAGATTTTTGGATTTTACTATAGTCTCAATCACGTCTAATTCAAAAAGCAAATATGTTGGTGCCAACCTAACGCAGCACCGGCACATTGTCCAAATGACTCCAAATATTTATCAAAACTTTACGAAAAATTGGTTAAATTTTCTAATCCTTTTTTTAAAATTTGCCACCTTCTGGTTTTTGGATAAAGGAAAATGGATCAGCACCGGCACATTTTCTGATATTATAACTACAAATAGATGTACAGTACTCATGTGTCAGTAATACGTTTAATTTTTGTGTAATCATCTAAGTCAGGGTTTGGCAATCCGCGGCCAGCGATGAAAACTTATAATTAGGTACAAAAAGAATATTATATATGAAATTCTGTTTGTTGATAAAAACTGGTATTTCTTACGTTTATTAAACAAATATAGATAGTATTTATAAAAATATTGTACACGTTACCTACGTTTTGTTTAACGTCAATACACAACAAAATATGACTTCAGTATTACTGAATCAATTTTATAGTGAGTGATTTTATATAATCGTCCCAATTCTGTTTGTGATATTTTTATACGTATTAGTGCTATGGCTTCAAAACAAAAAATGAATAATGAGCATCGTACTTTGAAAGAAGATTGGACCGAACGTTTCTTTTTTATCGAACGCAGCAGTAAGTTATTGTGTTTAATTTATAATAAAAGAATACAACGTTAGGTATTACAAAACTAAGCACATGGCAACATTTTAAAACTTACCTGGTGAATTAAGAAAAATAATATAAAACATTTTTAACATCACTTAATAGTCATCAAAATATTTTCAAATCTCAAAATATACGTAACGAGTCGTCTGTACGATCAAGGTATGTAGTAGCTGAAATGTTAGCAAAAAACAATCGCCCACTCACTGACAATGATTTTTTTTTTTTTAATGCATGTTAGCTGTAGCGAATAAAGTATGTCCAGAAAAAATAAAACTATTTGAAGAAATCAGACTTTCGACTCGAACATGACGTGTAAGGCGAACTGAGGAATTAGGAGAAACTGTGAATTTTAATTCACAATAATTAAAAGATATAATTCATCATATAATTATCATATTATATTAGACTGTTTTTCTCGATAGCTATTGATGAGAGCACAGATATTTCTGATATAGCTCAACTTTTAATATTTATGCGTGGTATAGACAAGGAGTTTAATATTTATGAAGAATTAGTAGATATGAGTAGTATAAAAGGCACTACAACAGGTAAAGATATATTTAAAAATGACGAAAACTCATTTGAAAAATGAGGGTTTCCGTTGAAAAAATAAAGAAGTATTACAACTGACGGAGGAAAATATACGAGTGGCATAAATAAAGATTTTGTTGGGAGAATCAAGACTAAAATTATTGATAGTAAATTCAAAATACCTATGGTTTTTCATTGTATTATACACCAAGAGGTACTATGTAGCAAAGTCTTGGCTTGGGAAAATGTCATGGATACAGTTGTATTAACCATAAACTATATACGAAAACATGGGTTGGCCCATCGACAATTCCAATAGTTTTTGGAAGAAATTGAAGCTGAATATAGTGATGTTATTTATTTCACAGAAGTTCGTTGGTTAAGTAGAGGCGGAGCTTTAAAACACTTTTTAACTCTCAGGTAAGAAATAAATATATTTATGAATGAAAAAGGAAAAAAATATTCCCTAATTATCTGATAAAAATTGGATACTTGATCTTGCTTTTTCAACTAACATTACCACATTTTTTTATGAATTCATTGTACAATTACAAGAAAAAGAAAAACTACTACCAGATATGTACTCATATGTACTCAGATATTAAATCATTTTCAGTGAAATTAAAATTGTATAACAAGCATATTGATGAAAAAATTAAATCATTTCGTTTGTTGTAAAAAATCCATGGAGATATTTCAACGATGTAACTGTTAGTTAGTGAAGTTAAAATTTTTGAATATCATTGAAAAGTTACAAAATTAATTTTCAAACCGATTTTTTGACTTTCATTCAATAGACTTTAAAATTAAATTATTTCAGATAACGTTTGTAGTTGATATTGATGACGTTGAAAGTGAATTACAAATTGAAATTATTGAGTAACAAAGTGACGAAAGTCTTAAAACTGCTTTTCATGATGGCCACAACTTATTCAGTTTTATTCGATTCTCTGTGGAACAAAATTTAGAAAAATAAAATGTTTTTCTAAACAAATGTTATCTGTATTTGGAAGTACATATATTTGTGAGCAAACTTTTTTACTAATGAAATATTGAAGAAGCAAATATGCTTCGCAATTAACCGATGGTCATTTGAATGCTATATTGAGAATTTCTACATCGAAAATCAAACCTACGATCAATAAACTGGTTGATGCTAACTCAAAAATCACATTAACTTTTACTTTGTAATATTTTTGATTATTAATATTATGTGTTACTATTAAAATTTTGTTAATATATACCACGTTAAATTAATATACTAAACAGTGGTGAACTTCAATAAATTTAATTTGATATAAATGTAAACTGTTGTTTAAATAAAATAAGATGTATTCGAATTGTGACCCGTGAATAAATGCATTTTTATTTTTTTGGTCCTAGACACCATTAAGGTTGCCAAACCCCTGATCTAAGTTATTACCCTATATTGGGTGAATTACTTTTAAAAAATAATTCAATTACAATAAAAGTTATACAATCACTTAAAATTATTTGTATCAAATTATTAAAGTAAATTAAGTAGGTACCTACTTTTTAAATAATAAAGAGAATAGTTCGAGTGGCATTCACTATTTCTCGACTGTTGTTTAATAAACATTTTCCAGACTTAACATATTTCTAAATTTCTTTATAACATTTGTTACTACCTATCCATTTCCACTGCCAATCATTTTTCACACTGCAGCCTGTACAGGCCAGAAAAATTTTTTATTACCTGCATATAAATCTTTAAAATTTTTTTTTACATTTTATACATAGCTCATAATAAACTACAAAAAAGTTTATGAAACTATACCCTGAAATTTTAAATTTTACCATTTTTTTAACTTATATATTTAAGAAATATCGTACGCCATGGGTTCTCAAAATATCGTATTTTTAGTGATATCCTATTTATCAAATTTTTCACTCATTACGATTACCATTTTTTAAACTAAAAACCGAAATAATAGGTAATTATATTATATTATATTATTATAGACGTCCTCTTAAATTAGTAAATGGCTTATTAATTATGAAAAAATTCGAAATCAGCTGGTCAATTTTGGGTGGATAATATCACAGAAATAAATATTTAATAGATAAAGGAATACATTATACAATAGATACACACGATTAATATAATATAATACGACTGGATATACTTAATATAGAATCCGAAAAAAAACAGTGAGTAGTAAATTCCAAAAATGACCTAGTAAAATCTAGTGAATTTGTGGCCAAGTTTTGATACCCATTTGGAGTGATTCGGATAATGTGTCAGTGCTGCGTTGAGTTGGTACCGGAATATTTGTTTTTTGATTTACATTTGACTGAGACTATAGTAATATACAAAATAGCCTAGCAAAATTTAGCAAATTTCTAGCAATTTTTCAAAAAGTCACAACGGGTTGAAATATTTCGATTTTGCGGTTTCGGGTTTGAAAATGGTTTCGATTTTTTTTCGGTTTTGCGGTTCCGGGTTTAAAAACAGTTTCGATTTTCATCCGATATTTAAAAGTTGATTTTTCTTACACTTAAGGAAACTACTGAGAAAATAAAAATCTTTATAAAGTAATAACTAGAACGATTTACCTATAAGAAATATCTACTCGTATACGCAAAAACTCTTACTTTAGGTACTCCTACCCGAAAGTGAATTCATACATAAAAAAACACATCATGATAAAAACCGATACATTCCTTGCTACGGTTAGAAACTGAAATACATTTTTTTTATATCTAAACATAAAATCAAATGAAAATTGCAAATGGTTGTCTAAAAGGGTTGCTATTTTTTTTTTCCATTCTATTAGATATTATTATTATTATTATTATTATATAGTATATACAAATGAATTATTCTTAATTCCTTAATAAAACATAATATTTATTAAGTATAATGATTTTTTTATTTTTATTTCTACACTAAACAAATATTCAGTAAAAATTCAGTAAAAAATTATTATAAGTTGCGTTTCAAAGTTAAGGGGAAGAAGATCTAATACTAATTGTGTCCCTACATTTTGTATGTTATTTTCCCTATTAGGTAGATTTGATCTACTTGATTAGGTATTTAAATTATTTAATAAGATATACAGATAACTAATGTGAAATTTCCAAACTCTATTTTCAATTAAATCATTGTATCCTGTAAACTAAAATATTGGAACTAAAGAACCAATATTATATTTCTTTTATAACAAATTCAATATTATTAACCATAAGGATGCAATTAAATAATCAACAAAATAAAATAGGTTATATATATTATTAATTATTATTTGTTATAAATTATAATAGAAATACCTATATAATATGTATCTCTCTATATATTATATACACGATAAGAAAATGTGATTTTAAATATTTCAGTTTTCGGGTTTGAAATCGGTTTAGACTTTTTTTCGGTTTTGCAGTTTTGGGTTTGAAAACGGTTTTGATTTTTTCCGAGCTTGTGGTTTCGGTTTTGAAACCATTTTCAGAACGGTTTTGACTTCCTGAAATTAAATATTTTGTAGGTATAAATTTTGACAGCATCATAAGTGATACACGAGTAGATAGAGTCAAGTTCTCATAGTATATAGTACTGGATATATATCTACTGTATATACTCGTACTATATATATTTCTTATACTGCATACTAATAAATAATAACATCAATAGGTAACCTATATATTAATATTATTATACTTCAGTGCGTGCAAAATGTATACAAAATTGTCCATATATACCTAATATTATAATATGTATAGAAATCGTATATTATATAATACCTAACTATAGCTATATTATAGTTATTAATTAATAATAAAATAATAGAAAATAATAGAGTTCAAAATTGTCATAAAATATAAAACTTAATATGTGAAATTTATATACTTTAAAAAACAATTTATTCATTAGTAGTAAAATTTACAAAATTGTGATTTATGTTTGTTTTTTGTTTTTAAATATTGACACCTATTTATTTGGAAAGTTTAATTTTTACATTCTGAGCCATATAAAGAATGCATTAATATTAATTACATTAATGTATCTATTTGTTGTTATATTTGTACCCACAAAATTATAGTACATGGAGTATCTACTCCAAATATTTTATGTGTACCATTTCCTAGTAATAGATTGTTAATTAATATTTTAAAGAAATCATTTTTTCGATTTTTCTAATAAATTTTTAATGATTCAGAAAAATTGTTGATAAATTACGTAAAAACTTTAAAAACACATTTTATTGAAAATGAAGTCTTCACACTAAACAAATAATTTAATAGAAGTTATTTAAAACGGGAAAGAGTAGGTATAAAGATTTCTCCAATTTTGGACGTTAAAGTTTTAAATGTCAAAAGTCGTAAAAGGGATAGTTTTAGGTTTTAATACATTAAAATATAATACAAGATTAGTTATAGTACGTAACTCTAATCCTATTTAAAAATCATTAAAACCGTATATTTAATTAAAACTATTTGATTTTATTTTTTTGGCAAAATATACGTATTTGTTGACATAGTATATAATATGCATTTTGACATGGTATTCAGATTTTTTCCTTATATAAATTAATATTCAAACTAGCTAAGTGGGATTTCATGACTTCGAACGACGAACACTATGAGTATCCACAATATTAGGTATAATGGATGACGTCTAACATGCCTACCTATATCCGTATAAAAGATCCATATATTATATTATAATACCTATTATATTACATCCATGTGTTTTAAAATTTTTAATTTAAAAAAAAATTAATGTTTAAAACATTATTATTTATTATGTAGTTAAATATATACCTAGATACTATGCAGTCTGCACTATTCTAGGGTAGTTACTATAGGTAGGTATGATTAGATTTGAAATCAAAATCAAATTATATTGGCATTTGAAAAACTTGAGAAATTTACTATAGATTCATAATGATCTCGAAATTCTAGTGCTCCTATATATTTGAATATTTTTTTTTAATTTTCGAAGATAATTGAAAAATATCTAAGAAATGGATGATATTTTCTATAATAGGTATTTATGTTAAATATCCTGCAATAATATCATGTTTAAGAAGACACTACACTGCAGTGTTTCCGTGTATAAAACATACTTTAAGAGATTCACGTTTCTAGAGAACTGAATTATTTTAGCATACAACAACCTGTATAAAAATTAAAGATCATAAAATCATCTAAATTTTTACATGGGCGATTTTCAATAAAGCTATTGTTAGTTAAGTTATAAGACTTTTAAAAATGAATAATTCTAGGAAATTCAAAGTCTTATAAATCGACTTCGAACAATTTTATCGAAAATCGCCCATGTAAAAATGTAGATTATTTTACGATGTTAAAATTTTTATAGAGGTCATCAAATGCTATCAGAAATGTGTATCTCCCGAAACACGTTTTGCCTAGTTTTTAATAGTTATTTATTAATACTTCATAATAAAAATGAAATTTGTTTAAATATTTTTCAATCATGAGATTTTAATTTTTCTAAAAATTTCCTGAAGATCGCCTACACCCTACACAACACTCCTAAAAAAACAAAAATCGTTAAAAACAAAAAAAAAAAAAAAATACAATAATTCATTGTAAGACCGCACTATCTATATGGCGTTAATCTTCGTTTCGTTTCCCCCGTCCCCTAACGATTTACATAAATACAGGCTTGCAGAGCGTGCCACTGAATTTCCAAGCGCACGCCACTGATAATATTACAGTATTACCTATATATATATATAATAAAAATATTATACATGTTATAAAATAGATATATAAGACGTTTGAGCTTGTATAATGTAAAAACGCGCGCGCGAGTCAGCCGGATTGGTCGAGGGGTCTGCAATGGGTGGGCGGTCGGTGCATCGGTCGCGTAGGGAGGGCGAAGGAGGGCGGCGACGTGGCGTGGAAGAGGAGGGTGGACCAATGGTGATGGACAGTGACCGATTAGCCTGGCCGGAAGGAGGCCTCCACACTTGTGCCTGAGTCGGGCAACGCCCCGCCGAGTCGATTCCGGATTAAACCTGAGCGCGGGCGCACACGGACACTTCGACTCGTCCGTCGAACCCCTTCTTCACGCGCGCTCATCGGTGACCGCGGCCGCGGTATATTCTCCGGTGGCATTATTCAGTCGATGTTTGACTTGACGAGCGGACGCGTTCGGTTGACGACGACCACGACCGTGTTCACCGAGTCCGTTTTATATACCAAGGTATATACGCGGTCTTGTTCTACGGTATTCTCGATTAACGCGGTCTTTTTTTTTTCCGTTCCGCGGGCCGCGGTTATGTGTGTGTGTGTGTGAGTGGGTTTTTTCCCTTTCTCGTATTTGTTATTCCTATTTTCATTTTTATTTTTAGTGTTAATTAGTGAAAATAAACGTACGATAATAACTGATCGATACAATTTCTTCGACCAAACGATGCATCAGCTTTACCAATTTGCAATCAATTCGCATCACATCAACCGGTTAACGGAATGCACTGAAAAAACAAAGTCGTAAGTATATTCTAATTGCACGTAATATAATACACATTTAGACATATTATAGAAAGAGGCATATTTGTACACTGTAAACACCTCCTTTAGCAAATAACTCTAAATTCTAACTGATATCGAATTGATAAAAAATATACAATAAATATAGGTTTCGTGAATGAATTAATAATATCTATTAAATTAGGTTAAATAAAGGTATGATTCAGATACTTATAATTACCTATATTTTGAAGACGTGATAAAGACATGTTATAGAAAAACATAATTTTGATATCAGTATATCTATGGAATTAAAATCTGAAATCTCAATTATAACAGTTTTTTATAGGTATTTAAATAGTTTTAATGGTACTGAATAATTAGAATTTCGCGAATAATCAAACCTTATACGCGCCGGTACAGTGGAGCGCTCAGAATGAAAATTATGTAAAAGGAAATCTCCAAACATATTTTTTTTTTATATTTCTTCTATACCTAGCCCATTTTACTTTTATATTTCTTGAATATTGAATAATTGTTTAAGTATGCTGTATACCCATATATATGCACATTGCACGAAATTGAAAAGCTGGTATTGTATTTCGAGACCCAGCCCGTGCTACATAAGTTGAATAACTTTCGAATTTTATCAAATCTCATTACGTACATAATTTTGAAAAATATATAAAATTTTAAAATTGAATTAAATATTATATCTATTGAAATACGCGAATTTAGCTTATATTTTAGAATTGTTTAGGAAACATTTTAAATTTCTATTATTGATAATATAATATTAATTTAAAATTGTTTTCATTCCTTGTAACTCATATTTCAATGCCTAATTATCAAGATTGGTTCATTCTGATTTATAAATATAGCTTATACTAAATGGTATAGTAAAATACAAAAAAAAAATAAATAAATAAGAAAAAAGTGATTCTGTATGACGGAAAAAACCCGTACTATACGATTTCAAGAAAAACTAAGGACGTTTTGGAATATAATCAATATAATGACTTAATAACAATGACTAACAATAATGAACAGATTTTCTTCTATAGTTATACATAGATACTAGTTATTATATAGATATTAATAATTACTTATTCATTTTTACATGAATTCCCGCTGAAATATCAGATATTATAGGTACTATAGATTCTAGTAATTCTAGTAGGTAACTTGTATTTTATATTATCATTAAAATATTTATATTTTTTCAAGTTAAAAATTATTTTGGTTAATATTAATTTAACTCAAATACATCAAATAACAAATAAATAAGTGTAGATTGTTTATAAATTTAATTCTAATGACAATCATTATTCGTTTTTACTTATAACCCTTATAAATTATAAGTAATATTCATACGCTTGCAGGGCAAAATAATTGAAGCAATATCATATAGGTAAAATAGATGGTACTTTAAATAGAAAATTTTTCCAATTTCTCAAAAATTTTAAAGTTATTAAAAGACAGGAAAAATATAATGTAAGTCATTATTAATTAATATATCTTTATGTAATACAGGTAGGTACCTAGGGAGAGAATGGGCTAACGATGATATATTTCTTTATGTTAAGAATTCAATTACAATTTAATAATAATTGTACTAATTATAATATTCAACTATAAAACCATTACGTAGTTTTGCATCAAGATAAATACAGTTTTACACTACGACCGCATGGAGCAATATCGTATTTTAAAATACTTTTAAAAATGCTAATTATGCCAAAGTTGAAATTCTAAAAAATTAATATACAATATTGCAGCGATTTGAAAAATCTTCAATTTTTTTCGGGTGTGTGAGCTTCTTTTAGACAGGGCAATTTTCACCTACGAAAATATATACTTCTTAAAAAATCTAAATAAGCAAAAATAAAAAAGTTCGGCCCAATTATAATTTTATGGTGGCGCATTTGAGCATTGGCGGCCAAAACACCAATGAAAAATCAAACTAAAAGCGTGACAAAACTGTGGGACGTTGAAAAGTTTTCAAAAGGTTTCAATTTTGATAACTGTTTTTAATTCATCAATTTGTCGTCTAAGAATCAATCGAAGCGTTTCTTTATTTTTTTTTTTTTTTTTTGCCATGTTATTTATCATTAAAATTGCAGTTTTACAGTTTTTAAACATTGATTACATTTTAATCTATAATAATAAACAAAAATACCTCGATCGATCCCTAAAAGACAGCCCGACACATTCAAATCTGTTTACAGATTGTAAATCCGACCTTTCAAATTTCTACAATTTTGTCACGCTTATTGGTCTTTCAGGCAGAAATTTCGTGATTATACAACAATGAAAAGTGATACGGACACGGGGCTATTTTCAGATTAATTTTAAAATGTACTTAAATATTTCTAAATTGTTAAATTTTTATTTTTCATATTATTTCTTAAAAATTGCCTATATAGAACCCCTTAAAAATGGCAGGAGTTGTAGCCCCCTAAGGGTAACAATATATAATAATATGAATATTATTATAGCAGAGCTCGTGACTTGTAGCTCTAAATAAGATTGTTATAAATGCAATGATATGCTTAAGTTATAATTTATAAATACCTATAATGCACCGAATATGTTTGTTTAAATGAATTGATAATGTACCTAACACTTTACGAATTTTTTTTTTTAATAATTAAACTTTAAAGAGTGCCTCATAAAATATCATTCTACACCAACAACGAAACAATTTTGAAATTATGTTTGAATGACTTTTATAATAGCTATTGTTTTAATAATATTCTGGAACTTGTATTGTTTAAGCAATTATCCCCCAAAACTTGTCTTGATTTTAAATAAATAGAATTAAACACATTATAATATTTTGTACAAATAATAAAAAGACAGATGTGAGTGAATTGTTGTACATATTTTTACTTTAGTTGGACTCCACATCCCATTTGATTGGTTATGATACTTACCTATACTTTATAATTATAGCTAGCCATATAAATAATAAACATCATCATACAGAGAATTTCTAAATTTCTTATACAGAAAATATTGATTAATATAACATATCAACACTTAAATAATTACTTCTAGAACTATTAACTTTAAAAAATATATTAAATTGAGTGGTTCACGCAAACAAAAAGTGTATAAGTACTAAGTAGGTATTATTATTTTATTTTGCGAAAAAGAAACAACAACATTACAATTAATTTTTAGTTATGTTATATTATGCGAAATTGTGTTATAGGTGGGAAAAAAGGCATAGTTAAAAGTTAATTTAAAAAAATAGTATATTTCAATAACAAAAAAATTCTGAAACAATTTCACGAATAGAATTAAAATGTCCGTAATGATTATCACACCGCGAATCATATCATGTTGATCATAGATATTTATAATACGTTTATAATTTATAATAAATCGAGTAATTAAGCGGCTTTAACGACAATGAATAGAAAATATTATATAGTTGTATATATATTTTTTTGTGATAAATCGAACAAATTATCGTTTAAGACGTGTCTTTTCTTAATAAGGTTTTATCATTGATGTATATAGTTTTTCGTTCGGTTTAAGTGGGCTTTCTTTCGGTGCGCCGTTTATTCGTCAATAACCGTATAATAAAATAGAAAAAATATTTTAAAATATTTTATCATTGTAACGTCGTAGGACTGACATACCTACATTGATTTATTTCTTTTCCATTGTCAGATTTCATTTTTATAACATTATAATAATTGTCGACGTCGCGCGTCAAACATTCGAGTTTGTCAATTATCAATTATTTTGTGTTTTGTTATTTTGAAGATTTACACGGCCCTTATCGTTTTCGTACATTGCCGTTTATCTGTTTGTAAAATCCAGGACGCACTTAATCGTGCAGTAGAAGGAATCGAATAGGAATTTTTAGGTAAAAACTTTTTGATACCAAATTAGTTTTAAAGTAGTTCATTAAAGGGGTAATTTTATATATATATATATATTTTTTTTTAATTACTTTTATTTAATTAATGAACTCCGTATTCGTTGGTAAAATATTACGTACATGATGTAAAAAAAAATTTAATAATAAACAATAGCAATATACAGATACACGAACTATTAAATGGCTGACTGGCACATATACCTAAAATTAGAAAATATGCAATATTCTATTACATAATAATAACAAAAAAATTACATAGTTTTACGATTTTTGGATAAAAATTTACTATTATTTTTTGATTTATTTATAATTATTAAATTTGACGATAAATAGAAAACATTAGGATATAGAATATTAAAAAAAAAAAAAATTTATATATAAACTATAAATAAAATCAAGTTTTTTATTATATATATATATATATTCACAAAATGAATATTATAGTGTCTCTGTATTCATAAATATAATATAGGTAGTATATATACAAATATGATATTATATATTTTATATAAAAATATAAATATATATTTTATCTAAAGTTTAATTTGTAAATTGTCGTCATGGAAAATGCATCCTTCGACTACTTAAATGGTCGACATTTAATGATGTTTCATCAATGTTATATACTGAAAGTAAATAAACCTAATAAGGTTTGCAACGTCCTTCTATGCAGTTAATTTACCATATACATATTTAATATGCCCTTTTAGCTTCTTCGTATAGGACTATACACGGCTTGTGGTGTAATTTTAACAACTCATTGTGCATGTTTTTCATATAATATATTATGATACCTAACATTATCTGCATACCATAATTACACAGTACAGATCACTATAATGTCAAACGTGTTCTACACAAATCACTAACATTATTTCCACGATTTTTTAGTTAGATATATATATTCACGAATGATTTTAATTATATATTAATAATATTATGATTTAAAATTTATAAATATATAATTAATATATGTATTATATATATAGATAGGTGAGAAAATAGTTGATTTCCGTTGTTTATACATATTATAGTAGATACATAAAATAATCTAGTTTGCTTTAATTTTTTTTTCTTATTGATAATTCATCTTCTAATATATATATATATATATATATATATATATATATATTTATTTTAGATTCTGAATGATCTATCTATTTAAAAGTACCTATTCTATATTAAATATTAATAATTATAACGAAAATCTCAAGTCAAAAGTATTGTATAGTATAGTAGTAAGTTTGGTATAATATTATGGAAAAAAAGTAAATGAAAACCATTATAATTTTATTTGTGAATTCGTTAGTTTCCGGTATTCACAAAATATTTCCGTTATAAAAGATAGTTTTCCTTTACGCTAAAGAAAACCGCTGGAATAATTTAAAAATTACCTTTTTAAAGTATCAACTAGTATTAATTATTTTTTTTATCAAGAAATGCCGTTACTCGAAAACTTTTGCTAGATTTCTTCTACCCGAATAAATATATAAAAAAAACATTCATAAAAAACACATAATTATAATATCAATACGATCATCCCTTCACTCAGAACAAAAATCAAAGAACCTTATTTAGGTGTTGGTATTTAAAATAATTATAAAATTTATGATTTGTAAATAGTATTAGATTCTGCCAGGAACGAGGTAGTTTCAGTGGTTTTATAATGATATTTTTTTTCTGCGAGCAACTTTTCGACCGGCAGAAGTCGAGTAGGAGTTTTAGAGTAAAGTGCCTATCTGATTGAAAATTGGTTCTAATTTGGGATTTTAAGAGGTCATTTTTCAATGTTTCCGGTAGTTTCCTTAAGCGTAAGCAAAAAATTAACTTTTATAACGGAAATATTTTGAAAATAACAAAATAACAAATGCAATTGTTATGGTTACCAATTTTTTTTTAAAAAAAAAAACTATATTATTATATTAAATATTGCACAAAATCATTGTTTTAAAATAAAAATAAAAATAATACAATGTCCTGTCCGGGGATTGAAGGATCGATGGACCGACTTCCACTGTTTGTATATGAACAACTTTTAAAAACATGCACATGAAATGTTTATTGTTGATTATTTTTTGACAACACAAAATTAAATCGTTTTTATAACACTATAGGAGCCTATAAAAATATATTTATATATATGAATATTTTGCAAATATTTTATCAATAAAACTATTTTAAAAATCATGATAATATATTATACTTGGATCATGTTTAAAATTAGAAAAATGTTCATGTTAAGAATTATTAAAAAAAATTGTATACCTTTTTAAAAGTTTTATGAACTAATTTCAATGTTATATGCATTTATCACATCTCATATATGCTGTGTAAGTGTAATATTTCCCAGAAAGTGTCTATATAATTTATTAAACCAGAAAAGTGTACCTATATATTTTATTTTTTCAATATTTCGGTATAATTTTATACGAAACATAATTTAAATATTTTATATAATTTTTCCATATTCAAATAAAAGTGTTGTTATAATATTATAGTTTTAATGTTTATCTCTATGACTCTGTTTACGAATTAATTGTTAAAGTTATTAATAACATTATCTATTATTAAAATATACCTACCTGTTAAGAGGACGTCGTACTAAAGAAAAATACGTACATTTACGCAAAACAAATGAAATTACATTTTAAAATAATTTTAGAGTTAAAACACTTATTATAAAATTGATAGAAAAAAACATTTTGGGGATAACTTCATCGGCGTTTTTTCAAAGAATATGTTTAAAAAAATATCACAATATTTTAAAAATGAGGGGAAAAATTGTATTTTGTACCTTTGATAACGAGTTTAGTATTTAGAAAACTGTAAAATACTAACATGATTATCTCTAAAATGTTGTCATCTACAAATTTTATAAGTGTTATAACTTTAAAATCATTTTAAAAAGCTATTTTATTTGTTTTGCGTAAATGTATTTTTTTAACAAATATCGTGATTACACCACAATAGAAAATAGTAATGACACAGGACTATTTTTTAATTACTTTTAAATTATATTAAAATATTCTTTGCTTGTTAAATTTTTATTTTTATTAAAATATCTAAAAAATTGCATAGATAGAACCCCTTAAAAATGGCGTGTGCGACGTCCTCTTAAATTTAAAAAATATTTACCTTAATAAAATGTATAATGCTGACATCTTCTTAATTTTACTACAGACTGCTGTATCATTTTAGTTAGAATTAAAATACAAATTAATTTAAAATCCTTTTTATAAGTTCCTTATTTATAACTTACCTATTCAATTTTTGGGTATAATGAATTTAGTTTTCGTCTTCCCAGCCATGGAGATTCCTGTTAGTTTCTATGAGCAGGCTATTTGATATTATAACCTGACCTCTATTAGATATAAATAATGTTACCAATTTAATTATTAATAATCCATGAAATATTTATTAAATTAGAACATTTTAACATTTAGAAGCATAAATATGTTAATATTTACTAAAACTAGGTACATAAATAATTGTCTATCTTATCTCATATATTACCATTAAATAGTAAATTAGCGAAAATAATATTTAAATAACTAATAATCATAATGTAAAATATTATCGTCTGTGCAATTCTACTTAGCTAATTTTCCTTAGTTTAAATTAAATTAAACAATTAAAATAATGACATGGTGTTTTTCTTTTCTAAAAAAATCTATTTTATTTCAGAAATTTGAACCACTGTCAATAGTTAAGTCAGTCATTCAGTGATCTAAACTAGTGCGTGAACACGTAATATAAACTGAAGTATACAATATAAAAACCATACGTCATTTTTGGAAAAATGGCCAACTCCACGTCAGTGAGCAAGTGCACTGATTTTTCTGTGTCTAGTCTATGCCGTGACATGAAAACATCCCCTCCCGATCCAGCGATTGTGGTCGGTGGCACTGGAAATAACATGAAATTAACTCTGCCTCTTGCCGCTTGTGCGCCGTTTTCATCAAATATAAACGGACCTACTGGTAAGTAAAATTTGTTATGTTCTCTTATTTAAGCTGTATAAAAAAAACCTCTACATTATGCGATTTCTTTCAAAAAAAAAAAAATAATAATAATACTACGATCGCTTATAATTTTATATGTTAAATTTTTACAGACATTACTAATTATTAATTAGGTATATGTGTATCCTAATAATTACTAATTTTAGTTATTAAGTAAATTCTCCACTCGGTGACTGCATTTAAGTACATTAATGAGTAATTCAACAATTAGCGTAATAATTGACATAATCACATAACATATATATTATGTGATTATATATACAAATAAAATATAATAGATATACCTACCTATACCTATATCTTTGTACGAATTATTCAGCCGTCATAGTTATTTTCTACCTATATAATAATTAATATTATAATTATATAAAAATCATATTAAAGTTGTTAAGATCTTGAACTGTTGAAGTTTAAATTGAAAAAGAGTGTTTTTGTTTTTCGCCTGCGAATTAAGACGTCCATAAAGAATTCACATTTGACAATTGTAAATGTTTATTCACGTACATGTAGTTTTAAAAAAAATCTCAATTTAACTAATTTTTAATATAATACGAGAAATTATGCATTGCATAATATATGTATAATAAAATAAACATTGATAGTAGTTACATTATTTTTCAAGGAAGGCACATTCAAACAGGTTTTTCTTGAAACACCATTTGGCTAAACTGACTGTCATTATTATCGGAACGCCACATTGTAGATTAAATTTAAATTGTGCTTCACAATGGAGTAAATAGGTATAAGCCACCTACATAATTTGATTGAAAAAGTTTTACTAAATATTTGAAAAACACGTGTTTCCAAAACAGGTCATTAATTAAAATAGTTAAACTTACATGTACTACATTTTCAAAAGGCATAATAGATTATTAAAATTAGGAATATACTTATAATATAATATATATTTCTGGTAACATCGTCGTCAGGTGTTTGTTACAACTTGAACCCCTATACATTATATAGGTATAATGTAGCTAACAATTTTCAAGATTTTTTACCAATTAAAACAAAATCAGGGTATACAAAAACACGATTTTCAAACTATTTCGACTTATTTATATCATAAAAAATATCTAAAAAATGTATATTTATTGTATTGAAAATAATTTTAAATCTAGTTTATGTACCTGTTTATGTTTATTACAAGATATAAGATCAGTAGTAAGTGTGTATTATACATTTATACTACAACGTAGAAATAATAATTAATAGTTTAACTACGAAATTGATTTGTTAAACGTCAAATTAGTTGCTAATCTAAGTTTTTTTTTGTCTTTTTTTTTTTGTTATTGTGGCAATTCAAGTATTTCCACGTAATTTTTTTTTTCTTTTCATCTTGTCTTATTATAGCATGTTCCTCACCAGTGAGTTTTAACAACACGCAACTATTGAACTATTTTAAAGATGTATCAGTATATATATTTAGGTAAATGATAGTTTAATATAATATGGTACCTAAAATGGTAGTGTTTAGAAAATTCCTTTTAAAATGTAATATGTTCACATTAAAATTCCTCGATTCAAAAAAGGAATTAATTCTTATTCCTAATTCTTAAATTTTACAATTAATGCATTTATATTTATAATGCATTATTCTAAAATAATAATAAATTCATAAGGGCATTTCAAATGAAAATTATTTAAAATAAATATATTAAGTAAAGTTTAAAAATAATAATAAATTTAATTAATATCGTATTTTAATATAATATAATACCTACACTATAATTTTGAATATTTGTCATTTGTTTGTCTTTTATAAATAAAAACATAATATTACAGATAAATAAGTTGGTTCTTTATGTATTATGTATTTATACTTTATAGAGATTAAAATATTTTCGTTTTCATTCCTTTGAATCATGAATTCTTTTTTTTTTAAAAAGTAATCGAATTCCTGCAGGAATGCATTTCTTTTAAACATACTAATACCTACGCAAATAATAATATAAAAATAATATCAATAATAATATACCTAATAAAAATTTGTTTTATTTTACTAACTATAAAATTTCGACTACTATCATTTTATATACTTACATAATTTATTGTAAAAATTGTCAAATAAAAACGCGTGTGATTTAAGATTTAACATCACACAACTTTTAAGTATTTTATTAATCATGTATCACAAATAATAATGATTCTAAACATAATATTTTAATAAATAGGTATAAGGTAAAGGTAAACGTTGAGAGGTTTGTTTTTATATATATTTTGAAATTTAAATATTTTCTTTGGAATTTTGAAATATTTGTATTTGCCAAATAAATGTATACCATAGTTTATATTAGAACACAAAATATTATATATAAAGAAAAACTACATTCTATACCATATTAGAAATATTAATCGCAAGTATTGATAGATCATACAGTCGTGGTATATAACTGAATCATGGTACTTAAAGATCTGGAGGTTTTTTTACTACCTATTGCTAAAGTATATAGGTATTTATTCAGCCAACCCGTAGGCGCCACTGTCTGACATCGCAGTTCTCTCCGCTATAATATAGAGATGACTGTAGAGATATTACGACTGCATCATGAAACATTGAATTGTACTTCGAACACTTGACCGTAAATGTAAAAGGAAACACAACGTTTTCAGAACATATTATCTTGAAACATTATAAATGTTATTTATACCGAACGGCAAGCTCTACAAGTAGTATTATAGGTTAGGTGTATATGCATAAAATTATGTAGACTATATACATAGATATACAAAAATATAAAGTACATCAAAATCATTTGTCAAAACCTATTGAGACATACGAAATAAGTTCAATACACGTGAGAAAACAGATATTGAAATCGATTAACCCCTTCAAAATGTAAAAACGACAAGATCTGAACGCATATAATATGTATATTGTATATATATATATATTACAGATAGGTATAAGATGAATGTAATATTTTACAGTCACGAAAACTCTCAACAATAAGTCGTGAGTGTACGTTGGACATCAACAGACTGTTTTGTGTGTGTGTGTGTGTGTATGTGTGGGTGTGTGTGTGTAGAGTGCTCCGAGTTCACAATTATTAATTGTATCGAATATCGTTAATATACTCGCGTTATCTATATTATATGATCCGATTAATTTTATGCATATCAAAAAGTGTCATAGAAACACGATTGTTTAAAATAAAAAAAAGGAATATAATATTTATTATATATCCATTTTCCGTTCATCATGGTGTGCCGTAAAATGATTTATATCAGGGATGGGCAATTGGCGGCCACTGTCTCATTCGGCCCACCGTCAATTTTTATCCGGCCGTACTGTCTTTCGACATTTTTATCATCGAAAAATGTACTACAATTAACTTCAAATATAGTATAAGAAGCTAGGTAAATTATTTCTTGGAGACATGAATAATAAAACATATATTAAATTTAGATATTAGGTCTTATCATAGGAATAAAATATATTAATGAATTTGTTTCACATAATAATAAAAAAACAACTTTATATCTAGTCCGCAATCATTTCAAGTTTCAAAAATTGGCCCTCTATATTTAGTATGAGTTGCCCATCCTTGATCTATGTAAAACAATGTATTACAATATTAATATCATATCTCATACTGATTTGCATAAATATATTATATTATGTATTATATAATAAATTTTATGGGTACCTACTTACCTACTTATTATAAGTATATGAAGTATAAATACACGTTTACAAAATTATATTAACTTAACATTTTTCAGGAAACCTCCTGAAACTCGTTTCCAAAATGCATATAAACGTCCTGATTGCTAGTAATTATTTATCACCGTGTATTTGATATAGATGAACTATATATTATATAGTTATATAGTTATATATATATAACTATATATGATAGTTATCTCTGTATGCACTAAGCAGCTATATAAAATATAACACAATCTCACAACATATGTTGGTCAAATATAATTTCCAAACAATTAAAATAGAATATGTAAAATAAAATATTTTGACGAAAAATTTGAAGGCGTGCAGTGGGACACGGCCAAACGTGCTCATGAAAATTTGATAATATCTATGCGATCCGATTGATTTAGCGTAATCAGTGGGCAGACCACATGAATATTATTAATTATAATGTACGACTATAAGATACGACCATATTAATATGCAGTCATTGGCGAGTGGACGAATTCCGTTGTACACTTTTAGAGTGTGGTGGTAGAGACAGTGACAAATTATATACCTAAAGCTAATGGTAATATACCTAATTAGTTTTTGTCTATATTCAGATCTGCCAAAATCTTGTAAATTTATTTTTAAAATATAATCTTTAAGTGTATTGAGTATTTAGTATTCTTTAAATGTATTGACACTGCTGTATGCGATGCATGATTATTACAAAATGATATTTTAAATAATTTAACGTAATATATTTCGACGTTAGTTATCGTCAATTCAACTATAATATTTTTTTATTTTTTCAAAACCCGATTATAGTCTGGTTGTACATCCATTTTCGTTACACCGCAGCATTATCCGTCTCTCGGCGTTGCCTCTGGTTTTATCGGAAATAGTCGGTATTGGCAAAACGTCCGCCTCACGTGCACGGCGCACACTGTATCAATAGACAACGCCACGGTATCCTCTATACGCAAACAGTACACACATACATACGTAAAATGAAATAATAATTATTATTGTACTTAGGTATATTATGTGGTATACACTTCTGTTTAATTTATTATATTATCTCACTCTCCGTAGTCTGTCTTTCTCCCGGTCCGACTTACACGTTCGATTTAACGCGTCGTGTTTATAAATGGTGTATTGACATTATTATATATATATACCTATACTACTCATATATAACATACTGTATACTGCACTGTATATACGTCTATTTATATCTATATATATATATATATTATATACGGTCCGCGAACAAGGTCGATCAGCGATCAACGGCGGCAGTGGCGTATAATAAAATATATACACAATATATCGGTGTATATAGGTATATTCCTTCGGTGGCGGGGGTGGGGTTGATCCCCCCTCCCCCTGTCCATTCTCGTCTCCTCCTCCTCTCGCTCCCCACCACCCCGGGAGTTCTGCACGGTCGGAAGAATAAAACACATACCTGTTGTTGTTGCGACGGTGTCAATGAAATTTGTAGGCGACAACTGGTCTTGTCAGATAATATGCGGTACATATTATATTATATATAGTGCGAGTGTTTACCATTTAATTTATTACCGTGTAACATACAATCCAGTTAATGTTTGTTTTAATTCAACGCCGTTCCTTCTGCCACAATCGGCGGCCACGATCCGTTGCAATATATACAGGCTCGGAGAGGCCACAGCAACCGCCGCCGCCGCCGCCGCCGCCGTACGGGGCATTATAATATAATATTATGGCCGCGTGATTTGAATAGCTAAAATAATACATCGAAACCGACTCAATTAAATTATACGATTTTTAAATTGACCCATCAACATGTCTCCTCCGGTTCTTGTATGTATATTGTATATATATACACGTATATATAATACATACAGGGTGTCTTCTCGTTGTAAGTTCTCCTAAATATAAACTGAGATTTTTTTTTCTTCTTGACAATTGGTTGGGCAACGTACTTTTAATAATACACAATTACAGCAATCATGGGCATTTTCATGTACCCACTGGTATATTTTCAAATAAATTAAAAAATTTGGATAAATCTGTGACAACACCTATATTACTTTTTCGATAGGTGTACAATGTGTAGATACGGATTATCGTAAAATAAACAATTTCATTACGAACTTATAATTGCATTTATTTTTTAATTTATTAACTATAATTAATATACTGTCTGTAGATCAAATAATTATTTAAAAATCAAAGAGAATTAAAAAATCTTTTTTCCTCAATAAAATAATTTTACGTAATTCAGAAAATCTTCGCAGGACACCCTGTATACATATATAATATTATTATTATGTGGTTGCGGCGGCTACGGCAAGAGGACAAGTCCATGTTAATCCCACGTAAAACATTTATCAAAATAAAAACGTAGAAATGTGTTGTAGCTTTTTGTGTGTGTGAATGTGTTTTTTTTTTTTTACACACTTCTTCTTTCACTCCAGATGATGATAATAATAATAGTAATAATATAATGTGTTTATAATTCCAACTCTATACACACTATACGTGTATATAGTATAATAAATTGGTATATATACCGATTTACGAGTCGGCCGCCGAATATTTAAATATTTTATGTATTTATAATCGATGGACACGAGCGCGCTGTATAAAACACACATTTCGTTTTTCGCGGCTGTCCTCCAACACAATATATTATATGCTTATACCTACTTGTTCGTGTCCGATGTGTTGTTATTAAATTTTATACTTATACTTAATCATGTCCTGCAGGAGGCGCGGCCAAATTGGTAGACTTTAGTAATATACCTATTCAGAAAACTATGTTGTGAATACTTTTTAAGTATTCTTTATGTATATAATTTATTTTAATTTAATTTTTTAAGTATTTTGAATAGGTTTGCTTTTTAAAATTAATGTATTTCCCAATGCATATTTTAATTTAATTTACACAATAATAATGCCGTGATTATCGCAGGCATAAAATAAATAATTTAAGATATCATGAATCATCTAATACTACAGACTTATAATTAGTTATTGGCTTTCAAAAATTTTAATTTCATTAAATTATAAATAAATTTGATTAAAAAACACAAACGTAATTGTTATGGATTATAATGGATTAAATAATATAATTTTTAATATTTTTGAAATACTGTATAATATTTATTTATAAATAAATTTAAAATACTAGACGAATAATTATAACATTGTCAAGAACTATTCGAAAATATATTTCGAATATTTTTTTTTATACGCTTATATTCTAGTATTTATTTCAAATACTGGAAAGCTATAAACAATATTTAATTTCCAAGTTTATTGCAATTTTTTCGTATGTCCTAGAATTTTGCTATATCTGCGCGTAAACGACGACGTGATTTACTTATGTTATTAGTGATTCACGCTGGGTTTGAAAATAAAAAAATATCCTGTAATTTTCAACTAGTCAATTAAGTCACCAATATGACATTATGCCACATTATTACATTAATAATTAACAACGCGCATTGACAGTAATATAAGAAATAACATATATTTTACAAATTAGAGATAATACTTTTTAAATTATATTTTGATCATAAAATAGTTTAAGTTTTAGGCATTTAAAAAAATATTTTTTCTTTGAGAATTGAACTTGCAAATTAGTGTATGGTATTTGGTGTATATTTTACTAACTCATTTCTTATTTATTTATTACATATAATATAATGATGTGTGTAATTTGTATAAATCTTTTACCAATAAAATAAAAGTACTATGATTAATTGCTAAGTAGTTATTTGATAACTTATAGTATTTTATTCAAGCATACACTTTCTGCAGTAAAAAAATATAAATAAATAATTTTAATTTTATTTTAGTGTATATATTTACAATCGCTATACAAAGATTTCAAAGAAGTGAACTTATTGAATTTTTCGTAACATATAATAATTATATGGAATATTTTCAAAATAAATGATTTATAATGAACACATATCCACAGTTATATTATGCTGTTAATCTATCGCAAACTGACCCATATATAACTAATGCTATACATACCTAATAATTGAGTGCTCGTAATTTATTTTATATAGGTAGTATACTATAGAAATGTAGTTCTATATAAATTTTTTTGTCTAGTATCATACATTAATTTAATGGAATAACATTTTTCTCTCTGCAAAAATTATATCATTAAAAATATTGTTATGATAAGTAAAGACATTGTATCTATCATAACTATCTTAAATTTCTTGACGGGACATGTATACCACATTTTTACCAATATGCAATTGTTGACCAAAAACACATGTAATATCAATAGATCAAAATACAGACTTGGATAATAAACTAAAATTTTATCAAAATTAAAAAAATTGGTAAACATTTACACTATTTTATGAAAAGTTGAGTTTTTATTATTAGCTATCGATTAAAGAAATATTACAACAAGTATTACAAAATAAAATAATGTACCAAAAATTACAAGATATTTATTTTAACGATTGGGAATGATGGAAATTCATGGGTGAATATAGTGAACGTGAGAATAGAAATAAGAAAGAAAATAAAATAACTTTAAAATCAATACAAAAAAAAATTGGAAAACAAATAAGGAGGAACAGATAATTTGTATAAAAATATTTTTATTTGCATTAACGGAAGCCTAAGAATGATTCTTGGTACTTTCGGTGACGTTTCGAAATATTGAATGTAAATATTGAATCTGAACACTAAAGTTATATAGTCATCTAAAATTCTGTTTAGGTAGGTACTAAAATTTATTTAAAATTTTATATTCAAACGTATAAAATCGGGGAGAGTTCATAGTTAATATTGATACTTCACATCAGATTTTCATTAATTATTATTAAATATAGATAAATATAAGGTGTACTAAAAATAATAATTTTTATATATAAAGTGAAATGGATAAGTTAGTATTTAGCAAAAGAAATCGATTAATGTTAAATTAAATAGGTACTAATATTTTCATAACTTTTAATAACTATATTAAACAATAAACTATAAGTATATATGTATATAATTATTCTATAGTATCTACCTACTAAAACAACAATTTTTTTTTAATAAAATAACGTACCTAACTGAACCAGTTTTTATATTTATGTTTTAATTATTCATAAAATATATTTCAATTAAAGAACTATAAGAACTAGTCAATTGAATGTAATTGATATTATTTTATTTTACTCGAATATAGATTATTATATAGTTTTTAATATATTTTTATCTTTTCAGTTAATATTTTATATGACTAATTAGATAATAAACATTTTGTTTCAATATTGTAGTACCTACTGAGTTTTTTATTTTTTTAAATTATAAAATAAGTAAATGAATAAAACATAGGAACTTGTAATGACAATATTATAATAACTTCTGTATACCAACTATAAAGGTACATATTGTATAATATCATTATGTAGTTTATATTTTTCAGCTCCAATCTGTAATTTGATCAGCTTACATTTAAAGGTCTTCTGTTGCCTATAATCAAATTTCAATTAATTTCTTGTCATGTTTAACTCGGGACTTAAGTCAAACCGAATTTAACTGTGCGTTTATAGAATACCATGTGTTATATTATATTATAATTTTTAATATTAAGGCATTATTTGTACCTATTTATATACGATTGGAATAATTTATTTGTGGCCCGATCATCGGTGGACAGGTACAATATTATCATTATTATTATAGTTTATTTTTTAAACAACCATCATTGGTTGGTTGTAATTTCTACCCCTTCGCCCCAATTCTTTGTTTTTCAAAATGTACATATATAAACACATATAGATTATATGTATATGCTATGCACAAATTAAAAATTACCGCTTTTTCCAACAACCCATTCGTGCTACATGCGATATGTGATATTATTATAATACACAATGTCTCATGTCATGCGATATTTGCATTTATTATTTATCCATTCAACATAGTGGTTATATAGAGGTATATATACCTACATGTTGGTTCTGTAACCCTCGAGGAACATGCTCGCGTTATGTAGTTAGTGTTTTTCTTTTACTAAAATATTCAGGTGGAAATTCTATTATAATTAAATTTTGTGACTATATCTATATATATTTACCTACGATGAAGTCACACACGTTTTCATAAATTCGGTGAATAAAATATGCATATTACGTACCATATCGATTCTTCTGGTTCAGTTTTGTAAACTTTTAAATTTGTGTATTTTAAGTTGAGAAAATATATATAATATTTTTAAATAATTTTTGCAGTTGGATTCGGAATATACAAATAAACTCAATTTAAATTTATATCCTAACAAGAAAAGACAAGGAAAGTTATGTACATTTTTTAACTCGTCATACTTTATGTTTATATAAATCAGATTAATTTTGATTAATTTAAAAAAAGATTCGTGTGATACAACAGTACCTCATATATTAGACTTAAAAAAGAACTACCCATAGAAAACCTTCCGACTGTGAATATGCAGAAAGAGACGTATCTCTCTCTGGACATAAATTTATAGGTTATAAACATTTATATAAATATTGATTTTTATTTTTTAAAAAATGGTTTACCCCCCCCCCTATAAATTACCAGATTGAGGCCCCTGGTGAAGGTTACTTACTCTATTTAGTAACAACTACCAATGCTGCAGTATTCATATGTAAACATCATATACAAGGAATATAATGGGAAAATTTAGATGTAGGTATCTTTATTTTTTAACAATGAACATAGATAAGAAGATAAATACAGCTAGGATGTCATGAAGCATTAACATAAATATCGAAATAAATGGTAAATTCATTTTACATATATATATATAGATACCTACCAATATTTTTTTACTGTATTTAGGTTATGTTTAGTCGTATAATTTTGAGCCATGAATTGAGTCATTAATATAAAATATAAACGTATCTACCTATTTTTTAAATTAAAATTCTTAACAAAATAATATAATGGTTATAACTGGTATTTTTTTTCATATTGAGCCAGTAAAATATTTGATAATTTACACAGCCTTGTTATAGTTTAAAAACCAAGTGACGTCCATCCCAATAACACAACAATTTTATGACAATGGTATTATATTCATGTAATATATGGCAATATATAATGATATCAACGAGTGCACGTACAATAATATTATTACATACATATATAATATATGAATATATAACCACCTCACAATATATATCTCATATAATGTGAACATGTAGTATATTAATAAATTATATTATTATAGAAATAGTTTTCATAACCGTATTTTCATAATATTATTATTATCGTAGTCATATATTTCATTGCATCGACCTCGGGCTTTTTACAGGTGTATAATCACGTATCATGTATGGGTACACACATTAGATGAGCTATCTCTTGTATATAATCGCTCCACCCATCGTTATCTATTTTTCATTTTTTTTTTTTTTTTTTACATCTATGTATATATATTTTTTTATTGTTGTACCGATGTTAAAAAGGGTACAATATTTGAAAAAAAACCTCAATTATTCAAAACATCTTTACATTATTACCATTATTACTATTATTCCGCATGAAGTTCATATTATATCAACAAAATATTATATGATCATTATTACATATTACACGGGATATGCGTCTTTGACAAAAACTTCCTGCTGTGTGTGAAATCTCAGACTTCCTATTCAGATTTCGTGTCGACGAAACACCCCGCAGAGCGACGATGTTCAGCCCCGAGCGGGCTCATCACTATATAATATAATATTCGACGACGATACATTTGTAAACCGTTTCCTGGGTTTGATTTATTGTAGTTTTACCATTTCCGTTTTTGTTTTCCTTTAACGGGCTGTTTCAAACGACCAGTTAAATGCGTGACTTTGATGAAACCGTATAGGTATTTAAAAAAAAAATACGGAACGCTCGGATAAAATTTTGTAGCGAGGGACGTACGAGTTTTGGGGTAAAAGACGAAAAATATATATAATGGAGATCAAATCTACTCTAATTAAATTCAGACCAACGGAACGAATCGTTTCAAATAAAATGTCTAGAGCAATTATTATCACAACAACCTCCTATGTATTCCGTGTAATAACGCATGAGGCATTTCAATGGGTAGATAATATTTCTCAAAGAGGAGAAGTTTACCAAAAACTTGGTTGATATGCTTGTATACCTACTGTTTACAAATTTTTTTACGTAATATAAATATATTAAAATTGTATAAAAAATGTTTAATAGGTGCCTATACTTATATACTTTTGAGTAGACTGCAACATCTCCTCTGATTCGCCATAAATATTATGGTACCTATAATAATCTAAATTGAAAATTTCAAATAAAATATTATAGTAGGTATACAGAATAATACCTAGTCATAGGAATTATATTTACTGTATCTACAAATGTATTATACTCATTTAAATAAAATACTTTAAATAGGATAAAGTCAGAATTATACAAATAACAAGTCTAATAATATTATAGGTATATCCCAAACAATTATTTTGTTCATAGTTACTTTAGATATATTATATTGAAATTTAAAAAAAAATTTTATCATTAATAGTAGGTTTAATTTAATATTATCACCTATACAGTTATTTTTATAATATACTCGCGATATTCAACAAAATTACATATACCTACCTATTGTGAAAATATGCAGTAGATATATATAAATATATTATGATTGTTGAAAATAAACTATAAGTATAAGTTTTTATAATATATTAAGTTATTTTTAAATTTAATTTTTAAAAATATAACAATTCGAATTCCAAGGGCTTTTAGATTTCTTATAAAAATAATATTCAATATTCATAGATATAAATCATATATAATAATAATATAGTAATATAATAATTATATAATATAATAATAATTCATATATATAAATCATTTTTAGACTTCTCCAAGGCGTTTGATCGCGTTAACCATGATGTGCTTATTAATATCCTATCTGAAACTGGAATAGGCGACCCCCTTCTCTCTTGGATAAAATCCTATCTATCAAATAAAAAACAATGGGTAAAGATACATGGCATTTCCTCAACTATTACTCTACCCACGTCCGGAGTTCCCCAAGGTGCTCTTTTGTCTCCCTTACTTTTTTGTATCCTCGTTAACAGCGCTACCTCTGTTCTACAACATGCTAAATTATTAATATTTGCTGATGATATGAAATTATATCTTAATATCCGGTCTATTGATGATTGCTTACGACTTCAGGCTGATCTTAACCGTTTGGTTGACTGGGGGAATTCTGTGGGTCTCCAGCTAAACGTCTCTAAATGCCGATCAATGTCATTCTATCGTTGTCTTGGTATTACGCATTTTACTTACTCCATCCATAACACACCAATTCAGTTTGCCGGTAACTCCATTCGTGATTTAGGATTTAAGCTAACACATAATTTATGTCCCAGACTACATATAGAGGAAGTCAGCTGCAAAGCCATCAAGATTCTAGGTTTTATTCAGCGTGTATCTCGAGAATTCAAGCTGATTGCTCCTATAAAAATACTATACTGCTGTCTAGTTAGGCCTATCCTTGAATATGGATTAGTTCTTTGGGACTCTTCCACGGCTTCAAATTGTGTCACGTTAAAGAGGGTGCAAAGAAAGTTCCTTCGCTTTGCTGCTCATATATTAAACATACCTTGCCCTCCTCATGACTATACACCTGTTTGTCAATTATTTAATCTTACAAGCCTGGCTGACCGCAGACATTCTGCAAGTTTGTCCTTCCTATCTAATCTATTATCGGGTAAAATTGATTGTCCTTCTTTATTAGGAAAAATAAATTTTTAAGCACCTTCATACTGTACTAGATACTTGGCTCCTTTCTTCATCCCTCTTTCATCAACAAACTATCTCAATAATTCCCCCTTATACCATCTAATGCGCATAGATAATGAGAATCCTTCCTTCTATTTTTGATTATATTTGTATTATTAGGTACTATTCTACTATTAATTTAAATTTGATTAATGTTATTTATTGTTAAATATTATATTATATATTGTCTGTTTGGGTTTTTGCCCGTTTTGTATTATAAAATAAAAAAAAATAAAATAAACTAGGAAATAAATATTGTTTGTTGATAAGAAGATACGAATAAAAATTAACACTTGTTATTGAATATTTACAATCCACTTAGAAATTTTAGTATTTCTCCGCATTTTATTTAAAAAACTCAAGTTCATATTAATAAATATAAATCAGTTTAAAATAGTAGATAGGTATATCCACATTATAATTTTAAATTATACACCAGGAACCCATCTATATTTATTATATTATTGAAAGTAACCAGCCTGCTATGGAATATTTTAAAATAGCTAAAAAAAATACTGGCTAAATTCCAGTAACACCATTAAGTTTTTATCTTACTTGTATTTACAAGCAGCGACGAATCGCCGGGAATAATTAATCTTAGAAACATTAATAAATAGAAACAATTGGTTAACTGGTTAACTTGATGGAGTCGATCATACCTTAAGAAACTAATATTAAACGAATAATAGATATTAAAAATAAAAATTTATTTTATTGATCTTGTTCAGGTTTCACGAAAATTGAAACACGGATAGCAATAAAGGATTTGTTTATCAAATTAATTTCAATGCCCGTTTTTTATCTTTAGTTCCTATCCACGAATAATAATAAATTTTTTTTTATATATATATACTTGTAATATTAACAAAAGTGGGAGATGAAAAGTCCAAATTTTATTTTAGGTGTTGTTTTTTATTTATCTATGTATAATAATATATTTATATGTATTTCAAAAATAAAAAGACTTAGTGTAACTTGCAAGAGTGCTCATGAAAATATACAACAATATTCTCGTAATCACATCGGAATTTCAATCTTCTATTTGTATGATAAAGTAGATATATTACTTTTAAAATAAATACTTTGAAAAATAATTAATATTTAAATATAAATAAATTGTATAAATACAATTCCTAAAATTAATTTACTGATACTGGTATTTAATGTTAAAACTCAAAAATGAAGTATATAAAATTAAAATAACTATATGTTCAAGAATAAAATATATTTTATTTTTGATAATCATTATAAATTAAGAGTAATGATATTTTAAACCAATACAACGATTTAGCATTACATATATGTCAATAAAAATAATAAAATATTAAAAAAAAAATAGTTTATTTTGTCATTAATTTGACATATTTTATACATTTCAATATTTAATGTACTCACTATAATAGTTAAATAACAAAATATGTATAGGTAAAGTAACTATAGATGGGCAATGCGGTGCACACTACTTGCGTCCCAAATTCTTATCAATAATACACTAGAGTCGGCGAAAAATCAAACACTCAAAACTGTTATCTACGGTGCATACTACTTGCGTCCCGAAGAAATATATCAATTAAAATGTATGACCTACTTGAGTCCGTACCTATTCACTGATCTGAGATGATCAGCTATCCGACTACTAATAAGTATAAAAGTATAGGTACTTTTCCTTTTGCGATTTATTTGATTCAAATTTAATATACATATAATACATATAATATAGGTAACATAATATTACAATTTACTAGGAAATTAAGAATTTTATAATAATAAGTTGCTTTTTATATATTTTTTTTTTTAAATCACATTTGAATTTTTATTAATTGGTCATAATTTTACAGCAATAATTAAATTTACATTTATATCAACTTGTTTTGTTATTTTTAAATTACGTTATATAATATTGTTGTATTGAGTTTTAAGTGTCTAAAAATTTATAGCGGTATTATTTTCTTTTTCGAATGATTTATTGATAAATAATGGCCATTCTTTGTGAACTTATTATTACTATAAACGCATTTTTTCAAATAATACCTAGGTGCATTTATATATCAAATATTATTTGCTCTTATTATGACCGAATTTCCGAAACGCAAGTAGACTATCACTTATCAATTAATATTATCAATGTTAATATTGGGACTCAAGTAGCATTGCAACCGGGCAATGATTTTAGTATATTGTATAAGGAAAATGACAAGAATAACTATTTTTATCTCCTCTATTTTTATGAAATACTGTAATTTATTGTTTTTTATAATTTGTATTATGTGTCTTTATATTTATGTTTATAACTTTAGGGTAAGAAATACTAAAATAAAATACAAATATTTATTTTATTATCTTATAAAAATATATTTATAAAACTAAAAAAAAAAAAAAAACATAAAATATACGTTTTATTAGAATAATTTATTCAAATTGACTCTTCTAGTACTAAAAAAAAAGTGAACTTACTACCACTATTTACATTGATGGTTTATTTATGATTACCTAAAAATTAAATTAATTTAAATGTATTCGATTGTTTGAAGAATTATCTACAATTATCTGTGAATAAAATAGTTTATATTTAAAATGTTGTATATATTATGAAATCAAATATTAAAAATATAACTTAATCGACTTATCGGGATAAAGTTTCTGTAAATGTTTGCAACTTCTCGATATGCTTTATTTTACTGTTATCGAATACAATGCGGAATGTGTATACAAAACGGATAAAAATGGTCATTTGGGACGACAGCTAGTAAAGTGACCCGTAGGCCGTAATGTATTTAGGTACTTTTGAAATGTATATAACAACCTAACTTAACCTAACCCCCAATCATCCCCCAATGACCACTTATATGCCACAAAAGGCTGATTTATATCGGGAGATGTATCCTTTTCTCCGAATTTATCGATTTCGGTTGGGTTTCCTGTTCCTGAAAATCCTTACACCTCTTTCTATATCCTGTATGTTCATAACTATATTATGTTGTACGAACGTGATCAATAATGATCGAATTACTGCATTACCGATATGCTATTCTGCCTCGACACCCCTAGCATATATTATCATTATCACCGGTGACATTGTACTAAAGAAAACATTGACTAAACATTAAAGATTACTTATAAGTTATAAGGATCTAAACTACCTAAATCCATATACACATTAATCATTTTTAAGTATAAAAGTGAAGTCAATTGTTCAAATACTACTAGACAGTTGTCTAACTGTTGGTATACTGCAGGTGAATTGTTATGTAGGTATACTAAACAGTTGTGTATACCTACTACTCTTTGACTAAAAATAAGTTATCTAGTTTTTAAGTTAATAAAAGTGAAATTAAAATTAATTTATTAATTTGCTTAAATAAATACATACATGTATATGTCACGGCTAATGTTAATACTAGACCGTAGTATTGGCGATAGAAAGCATATAGATTTTAAGACCAACGAGGTGTCGTTTTAACGTGCACTATGGTAAAATAACACGTAAATGATATCAGAGTGGCCCTCTACAGCTCATCACTTTCTATGGCCAATAATATTAGGCCAATGTTAATATAATTGCATATATATTAAAATCTTAATTAATGTTAATATTAGTTGTTTACTACTTTAAATGGGAACAGGATCTATGAATAACAGCTCATTTTTGTATTAATTAAAAATCAATTGTATAAAGTTAAAATTAACGAAAATTTAACTTAACTTGACCATTTTTTCTCATTCACTTCAAAGAATTTATTAAATTATATTTTCCAAATTAAAGTTTTAATATTTCTAACGATTTAGTTAGGAAAATTGATTGTTACTTGGAACTTGAATTGTTAATTTGAGTTTTATTATAAAACAGTTATTATCAAATTTGGAGAATACGAAATTTCTTAGGGCTTCTTTTTAAATATAATTAAAGTTTTAACTTTAATTTATTTAGGTTATTAGGTTCTAAAATAATTGTAACATATTTTCCTATAATTTTGTCTAAATATCATATTTTGTGTCATACTTTTTCAACACTACAGATTTGCTAAAAGGTCGTTGGTTATTGGATTCAGAAAATTCGTTTTCTCGTGCTTTTGATACAAAATATAAAATATAAAATTCACCGAATATAATATAATATATACGTGCAAATACATGATAAAAGACGGGTTCGAGTCTTTTGTCGAAAAATATTATATTATAACATACATCGTACAGCCAAGTCATCCCGACCTTTTATAGCCGTTGAAAGGTATAAAAATATTATATAAACCCGATGAGATGGAAAGTTTTGTCACCCTAAACAAACAATTTTTTCGTAGTTTTAGAGCACGGTTTTTGTCCATAGTATACTTACATTACACGTTTGCGTACAAACTCGATGCGAAATGATGAAAATACAAATCGTCACCTTGTTGTCCGGATGGTTTCCCAAACTTTCGAAAATTAACGAATTTTTAATTATAAAATATCAAATTTTTGTATTTATTTCTGGTAGGATAATACACAGAATTTGACTTTAAATATTTTAAAAATGTAAACATAACTGGTTAAAAATTTGTTAAACATAATATGAATTTACTTTTTAAAAGGGTTTCATGAATAATAGGTACCAAGTAAGTATCAACTAAGGGTTTTTTTACAATTTCAACATAAATTTTCATAATATTATTAGTTAGTAAGGATATTCAGTGAATTCAATTCTTTTTCTCTAATGCTTGCATTGTAATATTTAAACACATTTATATATAATAATAAATACATACATTTTTAGATACGAAGCTAGTGGTATTTACAATGATCTATATTTTTAAATTTTTGGAAAGACTTTTTTGGTCAAATTATTTATTTTAATGGATACAATATGTAAACCAATTTTTTGCAAAATTATTCAAAATAGTACTTTAAACGTATTATTTTTCGATTTTTTAATAACATATAAGGAAAAACAACCAAAATATTACGTAAAACAACAATTTCGTTGAATTAAGTTTTTGACTATTTTTATGAATTATAGATATATTTTGAAAATTTACTAAACGTTAAGTAGGCACTAAATGACTAATTTTATGTTGTTCTGGACATTTAATACAAAACTAAATATTCATTAATCTAACTATTTTAATTTTTTCAGTACTACTGAAATAAGTATGCATAAAAAAATTGCCATGAGAATACTGACGCATATATGCGTCATTGAACATTTTGAATGATATTATTGATATATATATATATAGTTAGCATAACTGTAATAATACTGTAAATTATACAAGATATCCAATGAGATATATACAAATATTGAAGCAATTTAAAAGACAGTAGAAGTAATCATAATTTACAATAAATGCAGTGGTTCCCAAATGGCTTGCGGTCGCCATGTCAAATTATCAATTATCTAGTGCAATTATTTTACAGTTACTTTTTTATATTCTATAAGCTATGATTATTGTTATTTGTATAGGTAATTATTGTTGTATAATGTAGTCAAATTATTAATTAGTACAATTTTGGAAACTCTTGCTTATCGTTTACGAAAATTTGAGTCTAGATAATGGAGTACTAAAATAATTATGTGTTACAGAAAGGGTTAAAAATAACTTAATAATCGCTCTTCAAAATGTTTTATAGCCACAAGTATTTTTACAACACTTATTATTTTGGTTTAAAATTCCATCTCAATTTAAAAAAAAAGAAACCAATAATTAAGCATGACATTTCCACGGAATATGTTGACCTCCGTTATTGTATTTTTAAATTATACTGAACTTTGTTTAGAATCATTGAAACAAATTTTTTAAACATTTTTGAAATTCATTATATTCACCTAAATATAGCGTTTAACCCAGCGAAGGAAGTACTTCCACTCCCTATTTAATGCATATATCTATATTATTTTTGTTTGTATAAATTCACGATTACTATACCTAATAAGTTCAAAATATTTCTATTGTAATTTATTGTTAATTTCAAAAATTTAATAATATCTAGCTCTCTTTGAAAATATTCTACTCAGTTTAATGTAAATACTTTATGTATTTGTACAACACGAAGTCAGTATTTTCAAACTGAAAAAATCGTTAAAAAATAAACTTAGATACCCAATTGTGATTTTTGCAGGGCTTCAAAAATCCGCTATTATATATATATATATATATATATATTATATATATATATCGTATAAACGATAAAAAAAAAAAAATGGTATTTCCCAAAAACTACCTATTATAACATTTATATTATTATATGATGATATTTGTATTTACAACTCTTATCGTAGTTCACCACTATTTATTTGGATGTATACTTTGAAAGATTTTGCCGTACCTATATAAAATAAATATTACTTACATATTACTTATTACTTACACATATAATAATTTAATATTTTTAAGAAAGTATGTATTCAATTTGTGTAATTAAAAATTTTAATGTACTATAAATATATAAGAACATTTTTAACCTTTGCTGATGCAGGCAGTATCGGACCATATAGTTACGAGCGCGAGGTGATTATTTTCCGTTGAGATAAAAAAAAAATATATATATATATTTTTTTTTATTATTTTACTATTAATTAACTTTTAAATGTATATTATTATATTATATATTCAAAAATGTGTTTTTTTTATTATATTATTTAATTCTTCTTAACATTTAACAGTTTTCTGACATAACATAATATGCCACATGACAAAATATTCGCCATAAGTCCCAACCATTCCTATGACCAGATTTTAATTTAAATACCTAATAATAAAAATATTACATTAAAATAAAAAAATATACAATTAAATACGTATAATATATATATATATATATGTATATTATGTAATATAAATTATAGTATATACTATATATATTGATATATTAATATGCATACACGTCTTGTTATTTTACTATGTGTCTAAATTCCATTGGATATCATTCGTCAGAATAAAAAAAGAACCACTCCATACCTCCTCTATTTGATTTAATAGACATGCAATACGACGGCATTATACTTTGTCCATATTTACACTGTTTAAAGAAATCGACGAATATCTGGACAAAATATGCGCGCACGGGATAAATATTTGACGAACTACAAGTATAACAGTTTTAGTATACGATTACTCACGTTCTGGTGTTAATTACATTACGATTGTTTCGTTGCTGTGATTGTATTATAGTGACTATAAGATAGTATGACCCATATATGAATGTAAAAAATTTAACAAATAATTTTTGGCATATTAAAAATAGACTGGGCTAAATAATTACCACGTGCGCATCACTAAAGGTTAAAAAAACTCATCATTTTCTAGATCTTGCCTAAAAATATTATAAGATTATGGTTTACGGTGGTTTGCCAAATATATCTGCAGAAAAAAAATGCTAGAAATTCAAGTTGTTTAATGAATTTTTGTTTATTTGTTTTTTCCCTGAACAAAAAATTCCAATACGTATAACGTCACAACACACACGTATACAACCGACCTAGTATAAACTTATATAGCAAGAATCATAATAATAATAATAATAATAATATATAAATGAGTTTATATTATGTTTTTGACGTTTGCAATTGCACAAATGTCGAACGTCGTTTCCAAACACATGTTTCGTCGACCGGAATAAAATTGCAAACAATAAAATAATGTACTTATATCAAGAGATTTGTGCACTTTCCAAATATTTTAACTAGGTAAAAAAAAAAAAGTTATGAAAGCCCACTCAGTGAGCGTGCTAAATTCCTGGTTTCTATGTCTAAAAATCTAAAAATATTTTTATAGAAATACTACAAATTTGACATTTTTAACATACTACAATCCTTCGGAACTATGTGAAAAAAAAATATAAAATGAGTAATATCTACTCCCTAGTATCCAAATCAACAATTAAAACTATATTCTAGTATATACGGACAGATATAAGGTGATATAAGGTGTTAAGTATTAACTTTACTTGTTTTAGGAAACTTAAAAACAGGTTGAGGTGACTTCTGGATATACATTTTTATTAGTATAAATTCGATCATTTATCCGTAGGACTAACTCTACAAATAAATAAATATATAAACTGGAAAGCTTTTATTGTTATTTTTTATTAATTTATATATTTTATTGATTCAAATATTTTAAATAGTGATTCGTTAAATGAAAAATACAATAAAACATATTTTTTTCATATTACTTTTACATAATGATATAATTTTAGATTTACATATTTTGATTTAAATTATCTACATAATAAGACAAATAACTATTAATACCAAGGTTTAAAACCAATAACCAGTTCTATTTTTAAATAAGAATAACGACTGAAAGTTATATTTTGGTTCTTTTATACTGGTAATCGTTTTATGATATTATTGGCAATTTTAACATAACCAATTATGTTATAATCTATATCAAAATTAACATCAAAACATTTCCAAAGAGCAAAAAAAAAATTATTTATATATATTTATATATTATTTATGTTATAATATTATTTGTTTCATTCTTAATATTTATAATAATAATATATTATTTTACAATTCCTTGTAGCTATTAGTATATTATAATTTGATATTATTATTTAGTGATTGAAATTGAATATTTTGACAGTTAATAACATGGTCTTGGTTCTTCCTTAAGGGGACATAGTACCTGACTCAGTCGTTTTTTTTCTGACATACGAACAAAATAGTGAAATCCGGTTTTGTATTTCCAATTTTGTGAAAAATTAGTTGATTTTAATATATGATTACCTAATATTGTAATTAATAAAGAAAATAAAATTTTTGACATACAGGAATTGATTTATTGATTAATTACAATTTTTTACACATGTATGAGTAACGTAATAAAATAATTATGAATACTTTTTTTAAAATTTAATTTATTGAATATATAATTTTTACATGTCATAGATTATATTTTTATATTAGTTATAATGGGCCATCATATCCCAAAATTAATCAACTGTTCACAAAATTGGAAATACAGAACCTAATTTATTATGTAGTATGTGCAGTGGCGTAACTACGCGAGGTGATTTAAGTGATATATCATCTCCCAGACTCCCAGACTTATAATTTCAGTATAGTTCATATTTCATATTATCGATATTTCCTGTAAATTTTTGGTCACGAGTTATCTCTATAGAAAATAATAGTATAAAATATATAGGTAATACAGATTACGATATAAGTAAATTATAGGTAAAACACTATGTGATACAAATTATATTTTCTCGATTTATCTGCACGAGATTATCCATGGAAATCTGATAATATAGTACGATATAATTATTTTATGATATTCTGTGATATTGATGCAATTTCTTTTTGGTTGAAAAGTTTTCAAGTACTACGTAAGCACCTAGAAAGAGGGTAGGGATCTGACGTTAGCAGTAATAAAAAGAAAATCAAAATATGTACATAAATATGTACTTATTTTTATCAAAATATGTAAAATAAAATTCGAAATATGTAACAACATTTTTCATTTATTTTTAATTAATTCATATAAGATTCGGAAATTTTTTTTTAATAGTAGGGGGGTTGCCGGACATTTTCTGACAATTGCTGACGAGGGGGGAAGTATCTAAAAAGGCCAAAAATGTGCTGATGTAATACTTGAACGGCCCCTTTAGTAATACACTGATAAGGTGTAATCTTTAGTAAAATCTGTGATTGCGGGTTTTAAATTTTTATTTGTTTGGTTGATATTTTTTTAAAATTTTTGTGAATAATTTCATCCACATCAAATATTAAAAACTAGTTTCTGGCGATTCCCTGTAGTAATTATTAAAGAAAAAAAGTACAAATAAAAAATAAAAATGAATTAACCCTATTCAAATAAACATATATGAATAGCCAATTCATCTGTTTTAATTGCGCGGATAACTTAACTGAAACCGCTTAATGCTTCTATATATATTTAAATGTATTATTATGAAATAACAGTTTTCATATAGCTATATAAGCGAACTACAGGATCGGCATAAAAACCATAAATCAGATTTTGAAGGTATGTCATATCCACAAATTATTTGTTACATAAATTTTAAATACTACTTACATTAAATATAGGTATTTCGAAAACTATGTTTACCATGATTTTATAAATTTAATAGTTAATTTAAATTTTCTTAGGATTTGAATGCCGCTTTAATGACGACCAATCCAGATTATAATATCTCCGTAGAGATGAAATGTACACAACAGCTACGGTTATAACTCGTAAAAGCTCACCGGCCGAATATATAAGTTAACAAAAAAAAATAATAAAAATAAAGTAGAGAATTAATTTAATGCAAACATGTTTTGACACACTACTGAATGCAGGCGCAAGAAAATAAAAAGGCACGGTTCGCGCAAGCTCGAGATTAAATTGTACGATTACCATCAGCGGACTAGTTCTGAGAAATATTACCTTTGATCAGTGCTCCTATCAACGTAGCTTGAGACTTGCATGCACATAGATGTACCTGACTCCAAAGCACATTCAAGGTGTGGTTAAAGAAGAGTTACAAAATGGTACAAAACCAGCTCAGAGCTTTTTCCCTTTTTAAAGGTATAATGAAATATCGATTACGCAGAGGATAGGCTAAATCCTGTCATACACATGTGTGTATAATTTGTATAAAAATAATAAATAAAGACGATTTAGAACAACGAAGACCCAAGACAAATAAAACTTATCACGAGTATGGCCAGTAAAATTTACCAGAAAAAAAGATAGAAAAAATAATAGAAAAAATGCGGAGTGCCCGCGTAATTAATTTATCAATTATGTTTAAACTTAAGTCACGAGAGGAAGAAGAAAAGAGAGGGCTCGTCCGCTACTGGAAAACGCTCTTATATAGGCCCTATGCCTCCGATGATCTCTGTCCCCGCTTATTAAAAAAAAATGCATTTTTATTGGTCCGGTATTTCGGGTATGATCGTGAATTAGTTTGGTCAAGTTCGATATATGTCATATATCCATTTTGGGTAACCATATCCATATATATATTTATATTAAATTGTCACACTGGCGTATATACTGCGCGGCTTGTTCTATATTGTCTTAGGTTAGTTTATTTCCATGTATAAGAATTATGATATTACACGGTTTTGAAATGATAATAACTTATATACAGGTACGAGTGTACAACTGTACAATGAACAAATACTAATTTAAATTTACTATATAGTTGTAAAATGTGTAAAAATTATTCATCTGGCGTTTAGTGTTTACATTATTTTCATGATATTATATTTTATAAATTACGGTAAGTAATAAATAATTTTTGTGTTTTAAAAATTATTATATAAAAAAATGTAAATTATAAAATTGTAATTGTAAATGTAAATTTTTTATGGGACCCAGGCGGCTATTATATATTTGACCTCCGTTAAATCCACCACTGATAGTATCCGTGTTTACTTTATTTGTATTTTTACTCATTTATCAAAAATATTTTGATTATCAAATTTAATTTTGTGAAGTAATTCATTACTTAATGGATAATTGATATCGACTAATTAATTATTTGAGTTTATTACAGCAACTAGATTATTTGTCATAGTTAAAATTTTGAGTTTGCATAACTGCATCCACTACTTTGATTTTTAATTTTTAATTTTCAATACACCATAAAAATCATAAATACAATACACCTCTTTTCTCCCCACATCAGGCAAAAAACGAAAAAAATGGGACACTCAAAAAAGTAGGTATTTGGAACAATACTGTAAAAAAAAAAATATATATCAATAGTGTCTTCAGAAACGTGGTACATAAAAAAGGCCCGTTCATTATTATTGGTCAATTATTCATGAATTTCTATGCATTTTAAAAATATTTGTTGGGGGAGGGGTTAAATTTTGGGGTTATATGTTATGATATAATTCTAATGATGGGAAAAATCTTTAAAAAAATTAAAATTAAAATTTCGTAAATAAATTAAATTAAATTAAATTTCCTAGAACCCGATCGCATAGTCACCTACCGGGTCCAATTATGAATCTAAGCCATCCAGAAGCCAAGTCAATCACACACATAAAACATCATCAAAATCGGTCCAGAATTTTCAGTGTTATACACTTGTACAGACGAATTATATAAATATATAAAGATATATTTATAAATTTCAATAAAACATAGTTTTTGGAACCGATATTAACCCGTTTTATGATTTCAGTTCCAGATAAAAATGTTCTGGTACCGGTTATGGTTCTACTTATACTCTAGGGTTCCAGATGTGGAACCGATTAATTTCGAAGCAGTTTCAATTCCTAACACACACACACAAATACACATACACATAAGATATTAAGAACGAAATAAACGTCATCGTATCGTGGTTACGTGACATACTTATATCTATATGCTTTTGGGTGTGGCCAGTACAGAGAGACAGAAGCGAATCAAATCGAAAAACATTGATCTCAGTAACGTATATATTCGTACATTACATACGTATATAGTATGTATGTACGTCATCGTTGATATAATGAATAATATATAAAATGCATAATTTTCAAGATTTTATAAAATATTATTATATATTTTTGTACTTAAAAATTTCAATATTTGAATAAAAATAATGTAAAACATAACTGAAACAATTTTTTTTTTTTTTTTGTAATACGGAGTACAAAAGCAAATTAAAAAAAATATATATTAGGCTACAACATTTTTATGTCCATCAATATGTTTTTAATATAAAGTTCCATGAATAACTCGTATTCTAACGGGCAATAAAATTTAAATTGGACAGTAGAAAATGTCAAATGTACAAATGACACAAATAATGTACATAATTAATAAAAATAATACATTTTTAAACAATTTTATATTTAATAGTCGCAATACCATAACTGGGATTAAATAATATTTCTTTTTTAATTGTACGCCTGTCTTCTACCATATATTATGGTATAATAACCATTAGAATTAGTGTTATTCATATACTTCATATTTTTCACAACAATAGTTTCCGAATATTTTTTAAATGTCATATATATTTAATGAATATACATATTTATAATGAGGTTTTTTTATTGTGATCCAGGTCATATCTCGAAAAGTATAATATATTTTTGTGAACTTAATTTTAGAAAAATTTTTGTACACTTAATTATATATTTTTCATAATTTTTAAATTATTATTGTGTTATTTTATTTATAAAATAATATTAACATTTAAAAACGATTTACTATATATTACTAAAAGCATATATATATATTTTGATGTTGTATATAAAAATAAAACATTTTTGATAGTAACGTATAATATTATTATACTGTAGTCTCTATTTCTATTTTGTGAAGATTTTTTAAAAATATATAACTCAAACCAGCTTTCGAACACGACAAACACCTGTGCCAAATTTGAAGTCTATATGTTACGCCGTACGGAGTCTTATATAGTACAAACATAAAAATTTTAGAAATTTCGTAGAATCTTGCTTTGCATCCATCTATATTTAAAATTTATATATTTTCATTTTAGAATATGGTATTACACATAGTAAGGCTTAGAATTAACGAGTTAAAATTTAAAATTATGAGGACGGCACAACAATTTTCAATATTTTACAATAATTATTTTGGTACCAAACGAATTTGAGAACTTGAACTATATACGCCAGCTTTTAAGAATTGTATTTTTAATTGTTGATTATATACAATTTTGAAACTATGATTTTTTTTACGTTTCTTACAGCTTGTAAAATATGATAGTTTTAATAACTATTATAATATTTACGTAGAATCATGTTGTATATTCTTATCTTTTATTAGTACCAAAACCGTCGACCTATTTTAATATTGTACACATAATATTGGAAATGCAAAAACACGTTTTTTAATAAATATCATATTACACAACAATATAAAATGGTACTGACATAGGTATATTTTTAAATAGCTTGATTTAAATTTTTCTAAATATTCCATAGAAACTGCTCACATAGAACCCTCTAAAAAGAGGTATGTGGCTCAAGTTAAAAATTAAGTTTATTTTTATTTAAAATTTAACCTGCTAACTTCAAGTTAATTTTTTACAAAAGTACCTACTGTATTTTGTACGAAGAACAATAAAAATCTTCTGAATGAAGTTTTTACTTTTTAGTTTAAGCACAATTACTATCATGAAAATACTTCAAAGCATAATATTCATATTAGGTAAGTTGCAATAATTTAGATATTTCGAGTATAGCAAAAAAAAAAAATCAATATATTTCATAAGGCAAAATCGATATTCGATTCATTACACGTACACACATCGCGTAGGCATTTGGCCTTTCACAAAATGGCAATGAAAAATAAATATAGAATATAGAATATACACGAAAATACATGTATCTATATATAGTGTCATTGGTTTTATATAATAAAAATAAATATAATATAATATAATTAATGATAATACCTATCTGCGTTTAAAAAATGTTCATGTAGGTATTAATATTTGTTTTTATTGTTTTCCAATGTTATTAACATTTTTGTTGTAAAAAATATTTTTGTGATGATAATAATAATAGTTGAAGATTTATTTTAACTTGTTTTGAGGCTCAGTGCCGGCTATTAAATAAAGATGAAATTTCAGACGATTTCGAAACACATCAAATGGCAGAGGTCCTAACCGGCATTATAGTATGAGTAGTGATGTATTGTTGGTGTAAGTGCGTTCCTCTACTTCAAACGTAGCACACCAACGAATATACTTGCTCGAAAACCAACAACGCTGTCCAGGAAAACATTTTATAGCACTATTTCGATGATTAAAAATGACTTCATTGACAAATCAATCAATCACATCACATAGAAGAGTGAGATTTCGATAATTATTTTATTATTATTATTATTATTAAAAAAAAAGATACTAAATGTGTATATAAATTCAAACGCAGAGATAAATCATTTCTTTCAATAAAATTTCGTTCAGAAAATAGTTTCGTTGTATATTACACAATTACATAAGTAATACCGTCAGTAATAAAACTTAAAAAAAACTCAAAATCTATAATTTTTATAAATAATAATCTAATATTGTATTACGTTATCATTATACTAAAATACATTATATAAACTCAAGTCCTTAAAAAAAAAAAAAAAACTTCTAAAAGAATTATATTAATATAACCAATATTGATTATACGCGTATTCATTTGATCGTCAGATTATACCGAAATAACAAATTTTGATTAAAAATTGAAAATAGCTATAAAAAAAAAAAAAAAATCGTTTATTGTGATTTTCATGACTTTTTGCTCACCGATGGAATAAAATACGTGAACTTATTGTGGGTAAGAAAAATGTAAAGTCATCAGTAGTAAACTCTATAATATATTGTATATGTTAATAAAAACGGAATATGTACCTATTGAAAATATAGACTGATATAATTGACATCTTTAAATAATAAATAAGAATAATAGAAATTGCATAAAAAAAAAAAAAAAAGAATACAACTAAATACCCCCTCGAGAAGTATTATTACAACACCTCGCGTAAAGCCTGGTCCTCACCAAGTGCACAACCTCGCATAATGTTGCTGCAACATTTTGTAACATTATATGTTCTTTCGAACAATCTCGCGAGCACGGGCATCCATACTGAGCGCGAAAATTGTGTTGCAACACGATCAAACGTTTTCCAATGTTTGTGTCGTTCAGAAAGTACGGTTGTTTCTATTTTGAATTTTCTTATTTTTTTTTTTTACAAACTGTTATTTTCTACCTATCATCTTTAACAAACGTGTGAGCAAATCTCAAGTGCAGCATTTATCGTGATACACGGCCTAATTAAAAGTAAAATTGAAAGCGAAAATTGTAAACGACTCAGATTCTGGGAGACACCTATATTACGAATTGGTAAGATTTATAGTGGTTCACAATTACTAGCTGATTTCACCATTCACTGTGTAGGTAATAGGTAATACATAGTTAGTATTAAACATTGGTATAAACAATTAGGTGTTCTTTTTGAATCAATTTCTGTAAGATTATAATTATAATTTTTTTCTTAAATAATACATTAATTAAGAATTTATGTATATATAGTTTGTGTAGCATAATATGGAACATGTAGTAGGTACTTTGTATATTTTTATTTTTATTAATCATTGTACAGATATATAATTTCTGGAATCATTAATATTAACTATATTTAATATAGTAATACTAGTCACATTATTATTAAATAATAAATTAATTAAGTAGGTAATTAATATATATTATTATATATTGTGTAGGTGACTACCTATATTTTTAACCATTTGTTATACTTTACCATATATAAAGTATAAATCAGAGTAGTTTGGTACATAATATATACCAAATACCTATACAAAAATTATTTATTTAAATTTTATATATATATATATATTATTTTATTTTATTTAGGTACCTATATTTGCATAAGTTTATTGATTATACCTAATATAATCACTAAAGAGCCAGAAAAATATCATATTAGTTATTAGTACTACCATAATATTTTACAACTTAAATTATTTAAAATACGGTTTTAAATGAATGTTGGTACACAAACTATGTTTAATATAATTTATATGATTTATTTAATTTATTAACGCCAACCGGCAATTTTGTAAGTAAATATACAAATAAAGTGTAACACATATAAGTAGGTAAGCAAAAAATCCGTGTAAAAACATATATATTCATTTTTATCGAAAACCCAATTTACATCGTGTTTTTTATAATAAAAAAATAAACGAAAAATTATACTTACGTGGGTAGGTATTGTAGACTAGTGACAGAAACATGGAAATACAGACCATTGTCGTCCAAACCAAATACAAAACCGAACAAGGTTGCAACGGTGCAGCAATAATCGCACGAACGTTTGTCGTGCGCGGAACTAGTCCACACCAAACGCGCAAAATTTTACAGCAACGTTGCAAAAGGTTTTGCGCGTTTGGTGTATTCTATATAAATCAAAAGGCAATAGTTTGTGTGACATACACTGAAAACCCGAAAGATGATTTATATATGCCAATTGGTGTTTACGAAAGTCTGTCCAGATAGGCTCGACTGTAAGATTGAAATGGCATTTGATAATTGTATACACATTTAAATAAAATTATGATATCGGCTACCTAGTAATTAATTCAAATCGATCATTAGTTGCTTTATTATTGCAATAATTGTATGAGTACTAATGACCTATATTATGCTTCGACAATACGTATCATGGTGTATTAAATTTTCCCATCTTGAAAACTAAAATTAACCTTATGATGACATGAGCAGCTCAAAATTAAAAATTATTATAAATAACGTAAAATTAGGAAAAAGACTATTCACATTCATTTTCAATTCAAATATTTCAAGTCCCCTTATTTACTGAATTATGAAGAAATAATAATCGCAGATATTTCTCGAAATTTTGTTTTTGGCTACCCTAAAGTTCCACACTAGATGTGATAGCGAAAATATATGGTATAGGTACAAAAAACTATAAAGAATATATACATTATTGTATAACCGCTTTATACATTCCATGTACAACGGCTAGGACCGTTAAAAGTTAGCCGTCGTCTGTTTATACTCGTGGGAATATATTATTATGATTTATGTGTAGAACAGTTTTACAAATATTTTGTCTTTTATCCCAATATTTTAAATTTACAGAAAAATAAAAATAAAAATTTCACGTCATTACAATATGTAATACGTAATATATTCGTTTTCTTATTTCCGATTTTATAATTTCTATTAAAATATCTACTATACTATTTTTTTATATTTTCATATAGGTTTAAATAAATAAAATATAAATATGCATATATATATAATTTATGTGTACCAGTATGCCATGATTAGGTTATATATATAACCATCATGCTTATTTAATATGCTGTAGTACGGTATTTTTTCCAATTTTCTTGTCATTTTAAATAATATAATATTAATATACCTAACATATTTTTATAATAATATTTTATGTTCATTTTTTTCGGTCAAAATTGTGTATTTTTTTGTAGTTGAAATATTTTTGTTTACCATTTGAATTTAATTTGATTTTCATTTGTAAAATTAATTTACACATTAAGTTAACACATTGAGTACAAAGAAAAATGTATTTATTAAGTTAAAAGTTAAATAAAAAAATATAAAATGAACTTACGAAATAACTTAATTATAAATAACTAAACTTGTAATCTTTAACTCGTTAATGACCATCCTTGATCGTAAGCCGGCGCATTGAATATGCAATTTTGATGCTTCCGTGCTTCGAATACTAATTATGAGAATGCAACACGCCTACACTAACAAATATTAGTAGCGAAATTGTACTTTCGTATTAAACGCTACAATAAACATTGAAACTTAATTTATACACTGTTATAACGATAAAAACTTTTTTGTTGTTTCGTTGGAATTATATGTTTAGAATAATGTTTTATTTTTTATGTTTTAAATAATTCAATTATTATTATTATTATTTATTTACCAAATACACCTTTTGCTAAGATATATATTTAATTTGTTAATTCAATTTTTAAAATCAGCTTCCAACAAAACTTAGTTTAACTTATTATCTTTCAAACGTTGGTACAATTTAATTTCTATGTTCTTTTCAAATTACAAGATATTTTAATTGTGTAAACATACATTTTAAAATAAATATATTGATTATAAAAAAAATGGTACTGACACAGCTATATTTTTTTAATTATGTTTTAAAAATATTTAAATATTTAAATTTATTTGTTATTTATTTTCTTAAATTTGCTTATCAATTGCTTATATAATGTTTCTTGAAAATCGTGTGTGCGGTGTCTTCTTAATTATGAATTCTATAACTATGTTTTAAATAAAATTGTATTCGAGATGTTAAAAATATTACCATTGGTGGGCTTTATATGAAAAGGTTCTAAATAGTATTTTTTACAATTTACCTTTTTATAGAAATGCCATTAAAATTTAAAGACATATCTCTTAAGCTATAAATCAAGTTCCTATGATTATTATTGCCAATTTTCAGAGAAGTAAAAGGTTCAAAATCGCTCAAAATTAAAAGATATACACATATTTGTCAATATTAAAATTAACGTTTAATGAAATCAAAATATAAAATAACACGTTGGTAAGAAAAGATTCTATCTAAACAGGTTTTTATTATATATTAGTATAAAAAAGTTATATTTACTATTATACATTTTTATTTTGTTAAATATTGTACATTAACATAAATATATATGAATTTTCTTTACAATAGAGTATAGTACAGAATTTTTTCTATCAATTGGTACCATTTTCATAACAAAATCTTAACTCAGAATTAAAATATATCATTTCAAATCTTAGAATTGTTCTCCTGAACAATTTAATAAAAACGATTTAGAAAATTTTCATACTAAGCGCACGCATTGAGTTTTGTTGAAAATGTGATTTCAGTATTCATATAAAATTATTTTATCATTTTAATAATAACATAATTTATAAAATATTTAATCGTATATTTTTACTTGATATATGAATTAGGTTTTACATATTGTGTCATGATGAATTTGATATAAGTACGATGTACATCTTAATAGTTATTTTAAAATGTTACATGTAGATAAATAAAATCTATTATTATTTTTAATAAAAGAATATTGGAAAAATAGCTGCATTTTCGTACTCGTAAATAATTATTTTTACAATTTAAAATATCAGATAATTGATTATGATAATAATAATAATAGTAAATAACTTTATAATTCACTAATATTATTGATTAAATATATAATATACAATATAATAGACATTTTTCATTTCATCTGCGTAAGTATAGAATAAAATATACGGGTACAATATACAATTTTTATATTATTATTTTTTACTGATAAAATAAATACTTCATAAAATCAAGAAAAATGGTAAAATGGATATTATGCTGTTTAATATAAATTAAAATCGTTTTGTTTCAGATTTCTCTAAAACTTCAATATGAAAATAATGTTTAATAATTCGGTGAAATGAAGATAAAAATGATTCTAAGATGATTTTTGTTCAGATGAAACAAATTTGTATTTGCTAACTTATATATTATTAAAATAAAATAATAAGTTGTAAATTTTAGAAACATCATTTTGAAATATTTATTTAAACTTTCAATTGCACACTTATTAAACAATTTAAAAAAAGTAAAAAAAAATTGAAAAAGGTTATATTCTTAATGCGTATATAGTGATTTAAATATTATTTTCTCAGGTGTTTAACATTTAAATGCATTTTAAAATAGTTACATTTTAAAGTGTTAATGTAACCAAAAGTTTTTATTTTATATTTATATTTGAAACATTGTTAATAAGTATGTGACCCAGTATAATTATTAAAGTATTTTTTGAAGTTAATATAGTATGAAAATTAATTTTATCTGAATCAAATTTCATAAATACTATTTTGTGTGCAAATATCACTTGATTTTCTACCAAATTCCAAATTTTTGATATATGTACGACACGAATGTTGAGCTTAAGAAACGCTACGTGGGATTACGACAGATATATAAATTATACAATTTATGTATATTTTATCTGTACTTGGTACTGGTAATATATATATATATTCATTAACTTCTTTAAAATTTTAATCTATATTTTAAAACTTTTCATATAATATTGTAATACTAACTCAAATTACTATAATATTATAACTATATAACTATAATACAATAATTACTATACAGTATACATATCCTGTATACATTCCTGGAAAATATAAACGTGATTTCTGTCATTATACGTAAGTAAGTAAAGACATTTTCTATATAGAAGAGGTTGAAACCTTTAAGGTTTTATAATTAATTTATTGAGTTACAAAAAAAAAGAAATCCTTGTATAGGCTCCGAGTTTATTCTCCATCATGCTAATAATGATAATGATATTTATGTACCTATATTGATGTAAAATTACGGTAATAATATTTTGGGAGAATTGCCTCTTATATTTAATTTAATTTCCTCTTTTTAGTCATGATTTATCAATTTAAAAATTTTATACAATATTTTTTCTAAAAATGTGACATGCCATGTCACTAGCTGAAAATCAAAACCGGCAAGCCACGGGCCATCGACAACCAGCATCCTCAGTTTACTTCTGTAAAAAAAAAAAAAAAAACGTGAACACCGCATGTTTATTGATTCATATGAATCACATGAGTCCTAAAAATGAATTCTTATTTATTATTATTTTATTATCTTATAATGATATTCATTTATTCGAAAATCATTATAATATGACTCTATCTCCTAATAACAAGGATTTCTAATTCAATAGGTACACAAATAGTCATTTAACGAGTAAGTATTTATATTGTGTGTCAATACTCAATACAGTTTGACAATTCTTATATTATGGGTGGGGGGTGAGGTATGTATTGGAAACTTTTTAACACGTCTATATTGAACCTATATTATATATTTTTCACGATAGGTCGGTTTCGCGAGGGGATTTTACAAAACAAGTTTCTATGCTTACCAAAAACAGCTGTACTGTTTTGCGACGGGTCGAAAATTTAAACTATAACATAAATAGAACATTCAATGTTCAATAATAACATTATAATTATAATAATAACAATAATGATATAATAATATACGTATTTTACGTATATTTACGTAAAGAGATCTGTTTATCTTATCTATCGATAGACGACGGATTTCACGTACAAAAAAATATATATTGTAAACACATACGTTGATACCTCAAGTTTATCTGTGTACATAACCTAGATTCATTAAATTATCTGGTTCTAAAATTAAATAAATAATTTATGACAAAATTTGATGAAGACGTTTTCATTTGTGTAATTTTTGAATGTTTCTGTTACTTCGTGATAATATCTATCCTTTAATCACATCGCTGTATATAAATACAATTTATTAATACAGGAAGAATATTATACCTGCAGAGAAAACGTAGTATTACAAAAAGTGGATAGAATTACATAATTATTTGGTTAATATGTTGTTAATATTATCCGGATAATTTGGTTATGCGTGATAATTTTTTCAATTGTCTTCAATATTTTATATTATCACAACTTATTGGTGACTACACTTACTTATACAGCTTTTAAATTTAATTTAATATGTGTTTATAGTGAAATAAATATAGTATCCATAAATAGTGACTATAAGATTATCATACAGGCTTTATTGGCCACGTTTACACCACGTATATAGGTCTCGTTACCTGACCATTATTAGATGTGGTAATACGGTGTAAATGTACCAGGTCATGTATTATAATTGGTAGGGTCAGGTCATGTTTTTTGCTTCCCTCACTAATAATTGTCTGTAGACAAAAATAGCGCTATTGGTGTAAATGATTTTAATAATGGGCTATAGGTTATATTACCTATAGCTGTAATCACAGAATCACATGTAATCGTGAATTGAATTTTATGATAAGAGTAAATAGTGATAAGTTATGTTTTTAAATTTCAATTATATTTATATTTTATAATAAATATATAATAATATTTCAAAGTGTATGCCTAATATTTTTATAGGTATATTGTTAATATTTTTTTCGATAATAATATGTCTAATTCTCCAAAGAAAAAGATTAAAGGAGAACATTGGACATACAAAGAAATATTATGTTTTTTAAAATTATGTCTCGAAAAAGAAATACTGAAAGTAATGGACGGAAACAAGGTTCATCATGCTGATGTATATAAAGAACTCGAAAAGTCGATGAGATAAAATGGTTATTTTTAATGGTATTAAATTTAATCAACAAATGCGAACAAAACTGAAACATCTAAAAGAAGATCATTACAACACAACGCGTAATAATGATAAAGGTGGACGTGGTCGCAAAATCGCGCTATACATGGAAGAACTGAATCTTTTATTTAGCTGTAGACCAAAAAATCAAACTAATTTCTGTGGAGGTTCTGTAATTGATCCAGATGAAGTACCATGTGAACAATATGACACTATGATAATGGAAAATAGCATTGTGAAAAAAAATGGAGAATAATGATATAACTATGATGGAAGAAGTTTAAGTGATTTTTCCGAAAAAATTAGAAGAAAATTAAAAATAAATAGAGTAGTATATTGGAACTTAAAACAGATTATGCTGTATGTGAATAAGTTATATAATGCTCCATGTCACTTTAAATTTAAACACAATTTTAACAAAAAAAAGATTAAAATTCTAAATTATAATAATTGCTGATTAGATACCTAATAATAATCTTTTAAAAATAAATACTATCTAATAGCTTAAGCCAAATTTAGGAGACATAGTGTAAACGTAAAATGTATATAGCTAAGGCACCTATTATAAGGTGTATACCTATTATAGGTACTACGGTGTAAACTAGTCCATTATCTGCTTGAAATAAGATTATATTGGGAACGGGATACATTGTTCCGCGGATATTTTGTTCCTTTTTTAAATAAATATCTAACCACAAAAAGTACCTCTCAGGACGATCCTGGACCGTCCCGACGGGAGTTGTTGACCGAAAAGGGAAAGGCCCATTTGGTTCCCGCATCGGTACTGGAAGTTAATATGACGGTCTTGGACCATTCTGATGTTTGATGTCCGACCGTCATATGGACCGTTTACACAGACCCAAGAAGACCGTGTCGAATGTCGAGTAAATTGAAAAAAAAACTTGCAGGATGACATTTTTTTTTATTCTATTCTTGATTTCTATCTTTTTACTACCTTCCCGGACCGTGTATTTTTTTCTTTTTGCTATAAATTTTGCAACAATTCTTAATTCTAGCGACTGGATTCATATCTTTAACCATTGATTACTTTACAATTTTTGTATTCAGGCTTAACCGACCAAGCTATGCTTCAGTGATACAAACATAGTCAGAATTATGGGTGCATAAATTCTCGAGTAATGGTATACGATTACAGGCATAGTAAAGGAGGGGAAACTTTTTAAATCGTCACAGCGAGTTCAATAACATCCAAAAAGGGGCTCGGACCGATTTCAAAATATGTTATACACTCCAATATATATATATATATATAAAAGTCACTTTTTTTGGGTAGTCCAAAATCTAATTTTGGATTGCTCATAACTCAAGGGCCACTACATAGCGTCTTGCGGTTTTGTCTACCCCCCTTTTTTACTTAAAGCACTTGTATATTGGTGCTCATTAGAAGATATAGGAGGGACATAGCTCCCTTTGGAGAATACCAAAACAAGTGACTTTTAATATGTTATATAATGGAATGTATAACACACTTTGACATCAGTCCGATACCGATCCAATGGGCAACTATCTTCTTCCACAGATAGTTTCACCCAAAAGATCAAATGAAAGTAAATATAATCAATTTGTTATTTTTCAACTCATAATATGTAGGTTCCGGCATATGTTGAAATAGTAAGGGCCCGAGAAGTATCAAAAAAGTACCTTCAGGGAGCTACCTATACGACATGAATAATTAGCAAATCAATAGGACTCTCGTATGTCACTCCTGAGAAGGTCTAAATAATTCTCGGTAGGAACCGCTAGCCAAGACCGAAACATGAACTAAACAGGCGGTACCCGGGACGGTCTGTACTGTTAGGGATCAACACAGGAATGAAAAAAATTCATCGAGGTGATTTTAAATTATTTTTCGTTTTGGAATTCCCTTTTGTAAATAATTTGTAGATTAAAATAACCTAAACAAAAAATCATCACGGAACAAAATATCCTAGGAATAAAATATTATCTGGTCTTTATATATATTATTATGGAACACAATAAAAGTATTTATTAGCAATCGTAATACTAAAATTAATTTTTTTGCAAAAATATTAAATATAATTTTTACAACGATAAAATATGTAACATATACATACAGGTTTTTTATTATAGGGAAAATAATTCACGGGTTTTAATTTTTAAATGAAAATTAAAGAAGAACCAAACCACAATTAAAACCAAAGAAATTATATTGGTTTCCATTGCTGATCGAAAGAAACTATTTATTATTGTTTTCAAATACATCCGTTAAAAATGATAAGAAAAGTGCTTTCACCCCTCCTAAAAAATGATAGTTTTTTTACTAAGATTTTAAAATCTACAAAAATGTCTTTAGTCAAAATATGTCAGTATCAATTTTAATCTACATTAATTTTAATTTAAATAAAGGTTATGATCTTGTTTTGGGTTCAAAATCTTCAAAATACTGGTAATGTTTATTTTGGTATGAAGACATGGGGCATAAACTACTTGATTTTGTGTATGATGGGTTTTATATTTAAAATGTTTTATAATACTACTAATGAAGAAGCAATATACAACGTGTCAAAATATCTATAAATTTTCATTATTCTGTACTCGTTTGTCTTACAAAAAATCACAACCGTTTAAAGTAAAAATAATATAAAAGAGAAATCATAACAAAATGTAGTTAAAATTGAAAAATAACCGAGTATACATTTTGTGAGATTGAACAAAACACATTGCGGCTAAATAAATATAGAATACATATACTCGTATTAACATTACGTTAACGTCATGTTTGTTAGTTTATACACTTTAAATGTCAATTATAGCACAGGAAAAATAAAAGCATTTTCTAAATATAATGCTTTTTTCTGTTTAGAGTGCATTTAGTTTTATATAATTATATTCCTTTTAAAATTTTTCCGGTACAAGATTATTTTCTTCCCATCATGTTTACTTTATGATGTATTGGAAATTTAAAATAGATCGACATACTTAATTAAATAGTCTTTATTTTTTAAACATCAGTATTTTATGAATAAAACTCAATTTTACTATATATACTTTACGCTGTTTTTAAACGTACATATTTTACAAACAAATTAATATATCCAAGGGTTAACTTTAAACTATTGTTTAGGGGGCATTATAAAACAAATATTTGTAGAATTAAAATTCTATTTTTCTACAAATCTATAATTTATCTTAGAATACTCTTGTTTAATGTATACTCTTATTTTGGTTATTTTAGCAAATAAGGGGTATAAGATTTCCAAAAAACCGTCTTTTTTGAAAATAAAGTGTTTTTAAAAGAGAAAAAATTGTAATTAGCAAATAGTATTTTAATATTGAGAAAAAAACATTTCATATAACAAAAAAAAAAATATTTAAAAATTAAATTAAAATACTTGAAAAATGTATCATTTTCCAAATAAAATTTTTTTAAATTAAATATCACAGTATTGAATGTAATACATTTTTATTTTAATTATTTATTTTAATTACAAATAAAATAGCTTTTTCTTCGTTATCTGGACTTTCAACGATAAATCGCCATAAAAATGATTAAAAAGTGCTATATACATTTTTTTAAAAACCACATTTGCACGTTATTTAGTAGTTTTTTATTTACTGTACTACAACTGCTATAATACTATTGTACATTGTTATATTTACATTGTAATATAATTTTATTAAAGAAAGATTATATTTTTTTGCATTAATTATTAATTTATATTATGAACGATTGATTGATACAATTTATAAGTAATTAGAGAATATACTCAATTTTCTTTTTGAAATATTTCACAGTTACTTATATAAATACTATATACCAGATACCTATATAATGATATATATTTTATTTTTAAAATTGGTGTTTGTTTAATGATATATAATTTTCTATAAAGAATTCGATTCAAGTGTTACGGTGAAAAATGTTTACTTAAACCATACTCACAGCTAAGACTGTACATTCAACTGCAAGTTACAGATACTTAATTAATCTTTGGCGATTTTCTTTTCATGGTCCATTATTTTTGGGCATAAAGAAGATTGTAAATATCGTAAAATATTATATAGAAATACAACGAAGCGGAACGTGAGTTCCTGGCACCGGCCACCGTTGACTTTGTTCGCCGTGCCAATTTGCCGTCGCCTCGCACGCTACATGGTGGTTTCTTGGCCCGTCTTTCTTTTATACCTGCTACCTCCATTGAAAATAAGCAATATTGAAAGTATATAGTCCTGGTGCAGTAACTATTGTTTTAAAAGAATTCTGCAACTAATCTTTTTTTTTTTTTCATTATACATTTTTACACCATTTTTTTAGAACTTTTTGATACGAATATTTTGAGCAAAATAAGATTGTAATACAATACTAAAATAAATCCGCTTATAAAAACTCACCACAAATGGATGTTGATGTAATTTAACAAACAAGGGAGGGGAATGTAATAACGAAACAACGACGTTAAATTCATCCTTTCTGTATTTTGTGTGTGTGTGTGTGTGTGTGAGTCTGTAATAAAATCAAAAAGTACACTGACAAATATTCTGATAAAATTAACTTTTACATATTTTTCACGTGTATTTTTATATCATAACGAGCATAAAATTTATGAAGGGAAAATATTTTAAATAGTAAAATTTTAAAATATTTGAACATTATAAATAACTTTATATTAATATACGAAAATTAAAGTAAATTCTGAATATATGGAAAGACCGTCCAATAAAATATTCTATACATTATGATTTAATAATATGATGAAAGTTATACCTACTCCGTACTTGTGTCACTGATCAGTGATCAGTTATTTAAAACCACTAGTGCATATATAAACGTCATATATACCGCAGTCAGCAGGAGCTATAGTGTTGTCAATATCAATATAATGTTCATATTTTTTACAGGTTTATACTCAATATGAAAATAAATAAATGGAGATATAATTGGATTATATTTATGATTTCAAGCAGAACGAGGAATTTATTGGTTTTACAATTATGTTTATTTAAGAAAGAAGGATGGAAAATTCGTTCTAGATGATAGATACTACAGGTATTTTTTTTTATTTTCTCAAAAGTTTTCTTAAGCGTAAAATACACTTACGTCTATATTTGATAATAGACATTTTTGTTATTTTAAATGAAAAAAATAACAAATAATGTTATCTTGGATACTAAATAATATAATATAATAATAATATATTTAATATATATTTAATATATTTAATAAAACAATACATATTATGGATCACCTATATATATATATATACTTTTACATTAATACTTACATATAGTATACAGAGTTGAGCTCAAAATTCTTTTATAGAAATCTTTTAAATTGCTTTCAAATTTAATAAATCCACTACCAGTATTCTACCCGATGAGAAAAGGGTTTTAATGTTTAGTTGAATCGTTTTTGACAGGAAAAAAACAGATTGCAATATAATACAATATGCTCGTGATATATTACATATGAACTACACTGGATTATATTAATATTCGTGAACTTTAAAATAGATAGATATTAATTTATTATCAGAGCTTAAAACCACTTCCAAAAAATTTGTAACCGGTAAAACATTTAGAACACAGATTACCGATTCTCATAAATATTATGATATTGATATTATGTAACGATCATACATTTTATATTAATTAAATTATATTATGTTTTATATATTTCACCTTTTCTCTTGTACAAATAAATATAATATTTATATATATAGATTTAATTGTGGATTTCCAAACAAACAAGACAATATTTTAAAAACCTATTGATAATTCTCATCTTCCGAGCATATTCAAAGCTATGAAGAAGCTTGACAAGAACAATAAACTGGCTATTTCGTGTACAATTATAGTACCTATAATGTCCAAATTACCTGTACCATTAAAAATGTGTAGTGATAACCAGAAAACAATGCAAGTGTTTTACTAATTATATCGTCAACTCGATGGATTTATACATTTATTTTATTTATTCTCGTATATTACTTAAAATCGAATATGATCACTTGTTAATATTACCTATTAATTAATTATAACTTGTATTCACATGTTATTACTATAAATTTATTGAAATTGGACAATTGTTTTTAAAATAAATCCATTAGAAAAAATTTAGGGTAAACAGGATCATACAGATTTCTTATAATATTAAACAGACATATAGCAATATATTATGGAATCATATTGCTTTCCAGAATATATAGTGTAATTAAATACCTAATTATAAAAAATAATATGAATTTTATTAAACAAATTAGTTTATAAAGGTAGGTACTTACCAATATACACAACATTTTATTTCATACCATTATTCAATTTTAAAATCTCAATTTTGCAATATTAATCAAAATTATATACCTATCTTTTTACTGACACCCGTTTAATAAAAAATAATTTATTCACTGTACATGTATAAAAAGTCATACGACTTTACATATTTCAAATTTTTACCAGTATATATAAATACAATATTTAAATTTATATATTTAATTATGAGTTTCATATTGTTTTATAAAATATCTGTCAATGTTTACTTAAAAAGAATTACAGCTGATATTAATTTTATTAAACCTATACACTTTTATTTTTATTTATTTATTTATTTATTTATTTTTTGTATAAAAGTACAAATTTTTAATTAAAATACATATACATTATTTCATTTTCAGTTTTTAATTTTATACATTTGGTATAAATATATTCATAGAAGTTATGCGATAAATACTAATTATTTCAGAAACATTTTACTCAACCAAACCTACTACTGGCATTCTTTGAATGTTTAAAATCTGGTGAATATATTTATTTATTAAATACTCAGTTATAAATAAAATACACTAAGATTCTACAAAACCAAGATTAAACCCGTACTTAAATTTATAGTACGAGATTAAAGTGAAAAAAATAATAGGATCTTTTTACGAATTTTGAGAGTTCTGTATATCACTTAAAAGGCTAAAGAAATCTAATATCTTGAAAAATCCTAAAATTAAAGCGTGTTGATCTTATAAATATTTTCACAGAGGTCAATAATTATATTTTTCAATGTTAAACATGAATTTAATGTTTTCAAATTAAAATATAATATCATACAATATTTATAATTAAATCAACCTATATTATATATTATTTAGGTAGTAATATCTTGTATTTTATTTTAAAATAAGATATAATCCATGATTTTAAAAATCATTGATATTTATACTTAATTCGTTAGAAAAGAAATGCGAGAGTTCCTCGTGAAGTCAGGTGTCGTGTAAGTAATAATATAAATGTTTGGAATGTTCAAAATTGAATTCGTGTACGTTTATTAAAATGCATAAACAAATGAATTTATTCACATTCACGTTCATATTTATTTAAAAAAAAAATCGATCGCGTAGAGTTTAATAAAATAATGTACCTACTGTTTTAAATGGAGTGTAAAAGATGATACTTTATAACATTTATAACGTAACACAGTCACACGATATGTCGAAAACGGATTTAAAGCTAAATATTAATATATATTTATTTAATTTGAAACGTTTAAAAATAATTTAAATACATGAACAATATGCATGAATACAAAAATATGAACGTCGTTTTTTCGAACACTGAATATTATTAATTTTACTTATAATTTATTAATAATTTTAAACACAAAAATATGTGCGGATTACTCATTAAGTGTTTCTTGAATTCTTTCTATATCATTAGTTATAAATTTTGATTGAAATATTAATGATAATAAAATTTTTTAAACAAATAGTTATGTTTAACGAAAAAAATTATTTTGACCCGTTTTTTAGTATATCATTCAACGTTATCTATATTTTTCTTCTGATAATTTTTTACCACAAATGTATTAATTTACCTGAATGAGGCAAATTAAATCGAAGTCAGTTAGATAATGATGATAATAATTTTAACATTTATTTAAATACTTGAAAATTTTTTTAAAGTATTTATTTTTTAAGTTTTTAATTTCCACTTTTCTGTGTAACCATAATTTGACTGACTCTATATAAAGTATCAGAATACATATTACCTAAAATATATGTTTGTTATATTTTCGTTGCTATCAACTTGGCATTAACATTTTAATTTACACATCAAAGGAATATAGGTAATAATAACTCAATTTTAGACGTATTACAAAAGAGTTTACAATCGTCCTCAGAAACCGTAGGGCTTAAGATTTAATGCAAAGGTTGTGACATAAACTTATGTTGTAAACGTTTACAAGTCGTAAATCTTTATGACTTTCACACTGCGGGTAATATTTTACAATGGATGTAATATATTTTACATTTCAGTAATAGTAATTATCCAAATATAAAAGAAACTTTTTCCTGACGATAAAATATAAATTTAGTCGTCTCAAAATACCATTTATGACAGTAAAAAATATATATTTAAAAGCACACAATATGTAACTTTAATATTATGTATTTGCAAAATCTTCCATTTATATTAAAATTAATTTAATTCGTAAAAGAAAATCATCTACTATTAGAGTGTCAAATATTTTTTTTTTTTATTTAATTTTGTATTCAATATTTTTTCCGTTTATTGTTTTATAAAAATGTTATAAAAACACTTTGAACGAATGTTATAATTTTTTGGAAACTTTTAACTTTTAAAATTAATTTTTAGAAAATCACTGAACTGAAAAATGTCATTTTTAGGAATTGTAATTAAAATTGATTATAAACTAATTGAAAATAGTGTTGTGAATATAATAGAAGTAGTAAAAGTAGAATTCTGATCGTTTAATAAAGAAAATAAAAATATTGAAGTTTTTAATTACTAAAATTCTAGAACACTTGAAAGTGTTATAAAACATAAACATTTGCAATACTGAATACTTAAAACTAAAAACGGCAAAAAGTTGAAATTAGTATTTAAAAATATTTGAAGTTCAATAATTACTACTATTATTAGTTAAATACCTACCTATTTTATTTTTAACATTAATATAAAAAATGTAATATATTAATATTGTTCAAGACATTACTTTCTACGATTATACCACCTATATTATTTTCAGAAAAATCTTTTCTCCAAGCTAATATTTTTTTTTCATTTTCAAAACCATATATATTTACATATAATAGTATATATAGTAATTTAAAATATAAAATATAGGTACTGCAAAATGTATTTAAAAATAATATCATTAAAAATCAATTCATCTATCATTTAATATAACTGTTGATAATTTATGAATATAATAGTTTAGTAATAGTAATAGTTTAAGGTACATACAGAAATTAACTTTATTTTAAATGGAATAACTAACATAAATAACAATACAATTTTTATTTAATTCTAATTTAATTTATACGAATTTCATATTAATTCCATGTAACTGTATAATACTCATATTTTTATTTTATGTAATTTATGACATTAAGTAGCATTGTGTGTACATTTTATTTCCTTTTCAATTGCTGTCATACATATTCTATTTTTTTTTTTATTGAAACTTAATCTTTATCAAATGAATTAGTAAATGAGAAACAATCAAGCACACATTCAAAAAACTACTTTAAAAAATGTAATAAAAAAATTAACTCGGTATAATTTACACCCAAAAGTCTCTAGTTAAATGTTAATAGTTAATAAAAGATACTTTTAGCTTATTAATATTAACGTTAAAGTGAAAAAAATTATATTTACAAAAACTAAAAAAAGTTTATTTTAAGAAAAAGTGAAAATTATCCTTCAAAATAATTAAATGTGAAGAATACATATAATATATGTATTTATTGTTGGTTTTATGAAAGATTATATACTTGTATATCAATGTAAATATGTATTAATATTAAAGTTACTATAAAAAAATATTTTAATTAAAATATATATGTGTATCAGATACCTGTATATAAAAATTGTAACTAGGTATATAATTAATTAATGGTATATATAATTATAACTATAGATAGTTGATTTAAAAAGTAAAAAAATTAAATTAATTTTAAACTTAACTTGAACTTTTTAACTAATAAATATTCACCATTAATTAATAAATAACAAATTAACTTATTAATTAATAACAACATGTATATAATAATTTCATTTAATCATAATATTGATTTGACATATAATTAACTCTACGTGGAAACAAATTATCTGGAAATAAAATTACAACGTAGATATAATAATTGTTATTATTGCAAATTTACCAATTGAACATAATTTATGTTTACATGAACGTTATTCTAACTTCATAACGTCTTTTATCATAATATATAACTATTATAACGTCAATGAACGAACTGGAAAATATTCACATCGAATAAAGCCATTCGTATCCCATCGAAATCGAATTTTCGAAAAATAAATGCGCTAATACAATATACCATATATAGTCCTCGCTCGAAGAACAAATGAACCGAAAAATGGCATTTCGTTTGATCACACACGAATGCGATGAATTCTCCTGTAGGATTTTTTTATATAACTATATAAAAAATGGGTACACACGCCAACAGACGTATTTAGGCACTGGATAATGGGTTCGGTAGTTGAAAATATCTTTAAAATATATTTAACCCTGCATTAAAAGTATATATATTAATTTTATACAATATATATCCTCTTGTGCTGAGATCATTTTTTCATTTTTATTTTTGTTATATTTTGTACAAATAAATAAATTATATTTTTTTAAACATTCTTTCATTATTTATTACATTTGTTTTAACAGTTCGTACTCCTCAGAATGTATACGATAAATATAAATTTTGACTATGGACTTAGCGAAGAATGTATTGATATTAATTATATAATTAAATATTTTTAAAATATTTGTTTATGAATACAGCATTATATTATGATTAACGGAAAATATGGCTAAGAATACTTTTATAAATATTGATAAAAAAATGTTTTAATCGACTGAAATGAGGATCACGTGGAATTGAGAGCATACACAAATGCCCTTGGAATAGTATATATAGAAACGGTGAAGGAAAGAAAAAGACATTTTTGAATTTCCACTGAAAATTCAATTACGATAAGTTATCATATACCATTACTCGAGTATTAACTACCCAAAATTCCGAACCACGTTTTTATTAATGGATTATAGTTCGATCAGCTAAACACGAGTACAAAAATATTTAAATAAGTGAAAGTCGAAAGTTCCAATCTAATTGTCGGAAATGAAATTTATTGCATAATTTACAGCAAAAAATAAATAAAAATTAAGAATTGTTCGCAGTGGCCACTCATGGATAAAATAGTTGTTGGTGCACATTTATTAAATATTATACAATAGCAAATGATATGAATCAAATACAGCAAAAACTAATATTGTATTTATTTTCCTGATAGTTTCATCGGAAAACACAATATAGGTATTTTTATTATTTACATCGCAACCACAGATCTAATAATTTTTTTTGTACAACTCCATATTAAAACTTATTTTATTATTTTGACTCTTTTACAACAGTTAATTCTGGTTTTAACGTATCTTCATTTTTAGTCGACACCTTTTAATCCAACGATAATGATGAAAAATGTAGTTTTATGAGAAAACCCAGGAGAACTGTAACTAAATTTTGTTTAAACATTTTCATTTAATTTTTCAATTTAATGACACACTTACTCACTAGGTACAATTTTTATTTTAATAAGAACATGTACCTATATTGATTTAAAAACGAAGTACAATTAAAAGACCAAGAAAACTAAGAAAAATTCATGATAATTTGGATTATTTATAACACGATCAGCGAAGATAAAATACAGGTGCCTAAATACCACTACTGAGTCGTACCCTATACTCCGGTACTCGCGTCGTCGTAAGCAGGCCGCTGAACGGTGCACAACTCGTTTATGCACCACTATTCAATATATTATTGTTAAACGAATTATTGATGTAGTGGGTAATTAAACAGTCAAATGAACGTGCGAAAATGGAGCACATTTCAATTGTGCACCATCGTAAATATTCGGCTCAGACGTTGGCACGCCGTGCCAGTCAATTTTGTTAATCGTTACAATAATTCTACAACGTCGTACAACTTCTGCAATCTTCGCCTTACTACGCGCTGTGAATACCCATTAAACAAGGTAGCAACACGTATTTACCCGATGTTATTATGATCAATAAATATAGATCATACGGATATAAGCCTCGAAAAAATATTGTATTTTTATATCGCCTTAAATATTTTCTATCACAGGTGGTGCACGTGCTCATGGGCACAATGGCACGAGCAGCCAGTGGTTATTCGTGAACATATTATATGACGTGTCTGAGGCATGTGCGATTCGAGCACGAAAGTTAGCAAAGCAGTTCGATCTTAAGTTCTGAAGTTGGCAATTTGTTATGGATTTTCAATTATCTCTCTCCGCGAGGTGAAGAATCTAATGACATAACACGATCTCATTCCAATCTCTCGGCTGTTGGATTATGTTTATAATTTTTTGAATGAATCGAAAGAAAATGTTCTAAAAATATTAATGGAAAATGTTTTAGAAATGTGAAATTTTTGGCCAAAAAATATTTCTACGATATATTTAAATATTTTCAAAACATGTGTAAATTATCCACGAGTACTCAAAGTATAAATATCAGAAAATATTTTGTAAATAATATGATTTTCCTCAAAAAATGTATAAAATATTTTAATGCTATGCTGGTTGTAATCATTTTATCAGTGTCCTCGTTAGAACAGGACATTTTTCATTTTTCCATCATTCATAATAGAAGAGTAAATTATTAGTTATTGTATTTTATTTTACTTATAATTCCTGATCTTGATTCAATTTCGGTTATTATTTATTTATTTTCTCAATATTAATAACTATTGAGGTTATTACATAATATTTATAATAAATTTCCATATTTATTAAAACGCATATGAACGTATATTATTATGTGTGTTCATAGAAGTGAAATAATAATTACAAATATATATTATAATGATGACAGTTGTCAACGGTTTATATTTAAAAAAATAATAATAGTATTTAATAAACACTTATATTTATATTTATATATTGTTTATATTTCTTCATATTTTAACTATACCTAATACGTATATACTGAGTTAAAATTGTTATAGGTATATTATACCAAAAAAAATGTAAAATATCCTTTGTTTTACTTAGAATTATTGCATATAAACAAAATATTGGATGTTCTATATAGCATACCATATGAACTTTTGCGTTAAAAACAAATGTATAGTCGTTGTCCCTTCTTATTACAATAACATATTATTATTTAAAGACGGGATCATGTTATATTGTTGAATTTGTACTATAATCCAGAAATGATTTGATACTTTATGACAGATATGAAAATATAATTTATTTCTTTAGTAATATTACACTAATAATATAATTTTTTTTTCTCATTTCTACATTTATTTTTAAGGTGTAGTATAGTTTTAAATCTAAAACTACTAATGGCTAATGGGCTAATAAATTTGAATGTAAAAAATAATAATGAAATAAAATATAATATAAATATAATATTAATACTCACAATCAGGGCTTGTAATTTGATGCTTTTGCATATCAAATGTGTTAAATATTACATCATGCTAAGTGAGATATAAACATCATTCAAAAGTGCAGGAATCAGAATGTGCAATTTTTTTTGCGTAGAAATGCATATTTTAATTTATTTTGCTATAAATACATATTAGGGCTTATTTAGTTTTATAATGTAGATATATATATATATAGTGTTTTTTAGTACGAACTTAGTAGGAAAACAAATTTTATAAAATTAATATATATATAATGTAATAATATTATATTTATAATGTTATGCTATTTTATAAAAATGAAAACAAATAAATTACGTCATGGTTGTTTAATTTGTTACATCATATATTATATTTTCGTATTTTTAAGATAGATATAATCCCATATACCCAACAACTCATCGACTGTAGTCAATAATAAAATTGTGTAAACCATTTAAGCATTAAGTTTCAGATATTTTAATACATTTAAGTGTATATTTAGGTACTTTTTTGGTAATTTTAGATAAAAATAGATTTTTTAGGTATTTAAAAAAAAACACAAGTTATATATAAAGTAATATTAAGATATATTGTTTACTGCTCATGTTTTAAGTGTACAATTTTAGATTTTAAATTTAAAACAATATTAGAAATCCATATAAATGCATATTTTTTAACTTTTTAGTGTATATTTTAATGCATGTTTTGCCAGGTTTTAGTGCACTATTGTTGCTTGCTTGCATGCTTATATATAAGTTTTTATTCCATGAACTCTTGAGCTCTGGTCATAATGAATTTAAAGGGAAAAATAAATTAAAATCCCGGGTGAAGTCCAGCAATACAACTATTATTTTATAATTAAAATACATTAAAAAAAGAACTTTATGATAGTAAATTACTTGCACATTAGATGAGTCCGATTTAAATTCCCCCTCCCTTAAAATATATATTTACCACTCAGAATCATGTTTATTGAATTCAATGATTTATGTTTGCTTTAAAATCTAAAATTAAAATAACTCATTATCCTTTCTGAGGACCGAAGAGGCAACTGACCAAATTCCTCTACCTATATCCTACACTTCCCTAGATTTTTTTGTTTGTTAATAAATTTTAAATCGATGTTTTTCTAATAAAAATAATAATTGTAATTGAAATTGTTTCCATTACATTTACTTTGTACATTTTACTACAAATTAAAACATTTATTTTTGTTTGTATACACATTTTTGGATAGAAAAAGTGAATTAGCAGTTTTGGAGTAAAGCTCCTTTTTTTATAGACAATTTATTTTAGTTTTTACTTTAGAGAGGTAATTTTTTAATTTTTCCAGTTGTTTTCTTAAGGGTAAAAAAACTGAATTTAATATAAGTTAAATGTAAGAGAAATAATAAACTAAACATAAAAATATTATAATTACTTACCTCATTTTTTTTACCAATATTTCTCTATATAGCTGATACGGTAAAATATAAGTAAATAATTACAAAATAACAAATGTTAAAATAAATTAAAAATTCATGTAAATTATATTAATATCTGAAAATATTTAAATTTGTAATTCATTAGTGTTTATTTTGGTTTTTTTAATTCATATATTTAATATTTCTGAGAGTATTTTTAGTGATATATCTAGATAAGAGAATGCAAATTCAAATATTAATAAAATATTCTTATTTTGGGGCACAGTTTTTACTTTATTTTCTACTACCATGTTTTCCTAACTACAAAAACTGTCGTGTAGGTAGTAATTATATTATGTGAACAATATTACTTCGCACAATATATAAAGACCGTCCATGGAAAATAGTCATCTTGTACCTGATCAGCATACTAAATGTTATTAATGACTGGAGTACAGAATTTATTTATTTAATTTTATACGATCATATTGAAATATCAGAAGTAAATACGAGTATAATATAATACGAAATTACAAAAGAAAGGCGATGTTTTTTGTTTTATTTTTGAAAGTATCACAGGAAACAATAAAATTGGCCTACTAAAATGTTTGCAACTCTGAAAAATAAAACAAAATTATACCCCTGGGTAAGTGCCAAGTATTATAGAGTTAAGACGTTCTGAGAAAATAACTAAAGGATTTTTTCACCTTTTTTTTTAGTATAAGTATATGTTATTCCGTCCATTTTGTTTTCAAAATGCATCTGTATTATTCTGTATTACCTATATACAATATATGTATTTTGGTCGACATAAAATGTATTTTTATAATATAACCGGATCGATTTAGACTATATTGTTGTGATGTGGAGTAATGTCAGGCAATAAATAATTTCACATTTTCGGGACGTATTCATTTTTTTGTTTGCGATTTCATCCAAAGCGGTGAATGAATCGAATTATGTACTGTTTTATTATGATAACTAATTAAATAACCAGTTGGATATTGCCATAAGTTCAATTATGGAGACCAAATAATGTGAATAATCGATGGTAGTACTCGTATTAAAATATTAACGTAATATATATTTTTTTTAATTGGATTTTTCAATTTTAGGCACTTTATAAAAATGCTAGATTTTTTGAAAGGTGCATACAGGGTTAATTGTATGTTACTATAAGTAGATATACTATTTAGAGGGTTATTATTTTACATTTTCAATTTACGTAAGCTAGGGATCTTCTGATAAATTATAATTTGTTAATTTTTGGGTCTTAATTCCGTGTTTATAAAACTCATCCTGACTCGTTCAGTTCCAATAAATCCAAATTTTATGACTTATGTGACTGTTTTTTTTTTTTTGTCGTTAAAGCTGATTGTTGAAAAAATAATGTTACATAACTAAATATATGGACAATATATATATATATATATATACATTTTTGAAAGTTTTGTGATTATTGATCTGGTATAAAGGTAATATTCGACATGTGCTACAAGCATTTTCTCCAGAGATATACTATAGTAACCTACGTCTTTAATTTTGAAATAATATTTTTCAAGAATAAAAATGAAAAATTTTACAATTTATCTTGTAATATAATACCAATGGTGACCAGAAATACTTTTTTCCTAATACAATAATCTTTTTTGTTACCTACATTGTCTTAGTGTCTTATTGTCTAAGTGTTAAATACAGGAAATTGTACTTTTTTTGATAATATCACTGGCTTATACATATATTTTATTATTTTTTATGATTTAATTTTTTTTTTTTTTTATGGTTTAACTTAATGTACCAGTGGCGTATTTATGGGAGAGGGAATTAAGGGTTCTGTACCCTCTAGAACCAAAAAAATATAGATTTTTTAATCAATAATAACTGGAAATAGAGTTTAATGATTTAAAAAAGTAATAATAATGTCCTAAAAATGAATATAACAGCTAAATATTAGATCCTAAGCGATGCAAAAATATTGTATCGTTTTACTATGATATTTAATTATTTTATATTTTCCTGTGAGCAATTTATCAACCAGAAAACTTGAAGTCATGATCTAATTTTTTCATGCATACCTATTATTTTCTACAAAATTTTATCAGCATAATACTTTAAAGAGTACCAATATTGATGTTTTAAAATTTTTTCTGAAGACTTGATCTTATATATTTTATAATGAAATACTTCCTTAAAGAAGTAATAAGCAAAAAAAAAGTAAAACTGTTCGACCTTTTTCTACAAAATAAAAAAATAATTGTTCTCCTTTTCAAAAAAATACGCCGGTATCTATACATATTTAGGTGTATTATAAAAAGAAACTAAACATTCAAATATTTACGCCTTCCGAAATATTTAGGCCCTCATTATATTTATGATCGGGAATCAATTCCCATTCACCTCCTCCCTCCTAGTTCCGCCACTCTTTATATTTTACAACTCCTATGACCTATCCTATAGTCGGCTTTTAAGTAGTATTTCTGTTAAAGATTGTTAACCTATTTGTCAAGTATACATAAAATATTTTTAATTTATAAATGATTACCTTAAAATAAACTACATATATATACTACCATTTACTGTACAGTTTTTTGTATGTTACTGTTGCCAACTTGGGAAAATATATGAATATAAAAATATGTTAAGTTGAAAAAATGATTTTGTCTCGCATTTAAATTCATGCTTATAATAACATTTTTTCCATATGATGCAAAATATTTTATAAAAATATTCTCACAATATCAAAATCAAGTGCATTTAAGTAAAAATTTTAATAAAATATTTTCAATAAATATTATTAATCAAACACAAGATATGGTAATCGAGTCAGGTTTATGGTAAATACTGAGCATCGGTTTCAAAACCAAATCAGTGTATATATATATTAATAATTGTTCATAAAAGTATTCTAATATAGCTCTGAAATTGATTTTTTGAACTGTTTTATATATATTATATACTAAAATATATCTAACTTCTAAAAAAATCAACTTAACCGTTAATCGTTGCACTTCAATTTACGCGATATATTTTTATGTATTTAAAAAATTTATAAATATCAAAATAATATCATTGATATTACAATTAATATAATATTATAATTGAACATAATTATTTAGTTTTAAATATTATTTATCCTATGTAAGAGGGTAGACTTCAGACGATAACTCTATAGGCGATGACATTTTATATGTGAATATGTGATATGACATTATACAAACATATATTTATAAGAAAAATTTTTTTTAAAGAAATGAAGGATAAAGAGATTGATTCATATATTCATGGAAAAATTAATTTCAAGATAGTTCAGGTGGAAAATCATTGACAAAAAATACCATTTACAAAGTAGTTCTGATGTAACTTTGAGATGAAAGTCAGAAGTTTAATAAAAATGTAAATAAACGTATATACGTATTACGTAATACCTACCCGTATTTCCTCGTATGAAAGACGTGCAAAAATAATTTTTTTCACATCTCTACTTAAAGTCACCATTATTATTATAAAAACCCATTCCATCTAACTTCGGTTTTAGTTCACTCTTGATAGCAGCTGTATACAATTAAAAATGGATTTTTTTTTAATCTTTCAAACGTGTACATTAATTATGCTATACATAACTAATTAAAATTGACAACAATAGTCCATTTTAATTATAATAATAGGAGTAAGCGAATTTTCGATAAACATTATATAATATTATTATGTTTTTAATTTTTGTATAATTTAAACACGTGTACCTAAATAATACATAATTAATAGCCTATTTGGATTATTTTAAAAGTAATTTTTTAAATGTTTTAAATATTCGGTATATTTTAATCATAATCACAGACAATCATAGTTCATAATTAAATATAACTAAAATAACTATAACCCAATATCACTGAATTAATTATCATTAAATTCACATATATCGTTTACTAGCAAGTTATTATTCTTATTTTAAAATATAAGTTAAGCAAACATTTTGAAATTCAGAAGTACCCCGATTTAGATATATGTCTGATTATGAGTGTTTTGAACAATATTATTATATTATTTTATTGAAAACTGATAATTATTTAATACTTAAGCACTATACAGTTAACATTTAGTTACTAACTTTGATTTTTTAATTAATAGCTGAATGATTTTTTTTTTTTTTTTAGTATGTAGAATTTCCAATAATGCAATTCAAAATTTTGTGAAATACCTAACCTTAAACTGATAAATAACCAGCTATTTTTATTCTCATAATAAGGGTTTAGATTTATTTAGGCTTAATGATTCCTTAAATAATGTAATAATTAAAAAGAAAAAAATTGGTAGTAACCACATTAAGGTATTTAATGTGGTGATTATTTAGAAAATGTATATATTATATAAAGGAGATTAATATTTAGAATTAGAATCCCTAAAGTACTGTTTGTGTATCCTTTTCTAATACCCCGTGCTTATTACCTTATTCGCTAAATATAACTAGGATTGTTTCGAGGTCGTGTGGTTTGAGAATCAAACAGGATATTTAATTTAATTTATCATTTAATATAAGTTAATTCAATTCTTCAAAATATTTATAGTATATATTTATGTTATATAAACTAATGGTTTAAGAAAAAAAAATATTAGAAATCAGGGATTTACAATATTCAATGTATGGATTACGATAGAATGTTATGTAGGGCAAACTAAAAAAATATAGGAATCAGATTTAAGGAAAATTAAAAAAATATTAGAAATCACGAAAACAAATTCTCATCTAGCAGAAACATGTATTAGGAACTAATGAATAAATCAAAATATAAACTCAATAAAATTATTTAAACTATAAACCAACAGTTAATAATTAAATGTTAGGGAAGCTATAGAAAATATAAAATAAAAATAATGTATTTAATTAGAATTTAAATCCATCAAAAATATTTGTTATGACACTTAAAATAATATAGTCGATAAACGGTATCGCGAAACACATTCGGTTGATGATTCATAAGTCGACGACTTACCGTTAGAAGTTGGGAAGCGTTAGGCGATAACCAATTGTTTAGTATAATATAAAGGCAGTTGGCTGCCATTTAACGGGCAGCCGTTATTGTGTACTGAAAATGAGATAACATCTTTATGAAAATACGTATATAAACAAAATAAAAGTAGATATTTTTACGGAATATTAAGATAAAATAAAGTTTTAATTTTATTTTTTAGATTTTATTAAATTTAAATTCAAAAGTACTCCAAATAAAAAAATATATATATATACATATATAAACGATTTGAAATTCATTACTATGATATATAAAACTATTTTATAGGTACCTACCTACTCTGTGAATCAGTTGTTTGGACTTAAATTCTTATATAGCAAAATGTAATTAAATATTTGTATCTATAATAGTCTGCAGATACTTTGTACTATACGTAATTCAAATGAACGAACATAAAATTATAATAAATATTAATTAATAAAAGATATAATAATTAGAAAATGTTTTAAAATTTAAAACACGTACAGCATATATCGTATAAAAAAAAGTCACAGAATTTCAGGTGGGTCGGGTGAGATTGGAACTGGTGTACCCGTATTGAAAGTTAGTTTAATCTTTCTCCCCTGTCTACGACACTCTAAATCATAGAGTAATATAGAGGTGGCGTTCCCTATATCGAACGTCATTTAAAGTTCAATATGGATAAGTTGTTAAACCGTGTAAAGGTACATTACGCATTAATTTTCCACTAGATCAAATCGTATACATTTTACAGAACGATAACCATATTACACCTTTACTTCACTGTTTAAAATAACCGCCGTTACAAAATCTTTTGAATATTCTAGTATAATTTCAAAATATTTATTCTTTCGATTTTTTCTTATGTTAATTTTTGTTTATTCAAATGCCAAGTTGTTTAGTGTGTTATAGAAACAGAAATATTATTCAAAAATATTAAAATATTTCCTTTTATAAGTATACAAGTATCATTTAAACAATAATATCATACACATATAGAAAATATCTATTACAATTGCATTTTATTTCTAGATTTGTATCAATTATTAATTTTTGCAATATAATATATGGACTATTTAAATTATTTTTACTAAAAGTACCTAGGTCGACTCCAATTAGTTTAGAAAGAAAGAGAAAGAGAAAATTAAAGAGAAGAATAACCTAGGTACTAAGTTTAAAAATTATAAATTGAAAAACATAGTGAAATCACTTTTCTTCCTATTGAATAGTTTTTTTATTATAAATATTGGTACACATTCTTTATAATTCATCTCCAAATTAAAGTACCCACTTGTGTATACTTTAGTTACATACATTTATTATCTTAGTTATAAAATTTCTTATTATTTTACCAATGTATATCAATAGTTATATCGACCATATACTATATACACATATAGTATAATAATTAGTACGTATATTTACAGACCATGGAATTATTTTAAAACGTAAGTTATTATATTATATTATATTATTATTTTATATTGTATCATAATATTTTAATATTTTAATATTTTATTATAATATTTTTAATCTTTAAAAGTAGTAACACTTCCCAAGAAGTAGTATAAAATCTTTGAGTGTATATCTATCTTACTCTATACTCTAAACCACTAAGCTACCCAATCAGGATGATAAATTGGTCGAAATTGATAGCATGTAATCTATTCAGATAATAGACTAATTCAGACCGTATATTGATAGATAATGTATATTATCTTACCCTATGTGCATAAATGTGGTATTAACGTTTATCGATAATAGAAAATATTGGTTTCACAACTTTAACATTGCTTACAAACACATTTAAATACTTTATATTTTTGCTAGATTAGTATTTGATTAGGTATCTCAATTGTTAATGCGTCGGTTGTTTAAATGCTAGATATAGGTAGTTTGAAACTAGAAAAACTGCAAACAATTTGTAAGACATCTACTTTTGCGAGCGAAACAATAGACAGTGGTCGCCCCCCAAGTTTTTTTTCTTTTAATCATGCCATCTATATGATCCAAACATGTAAAAAGCTGTACGATTGCCTATGAAAGTTACAATGTAATGAATCGTATAAAAGTTACTTACGATATCATTAACTTCAAAGGTTGGGATATTAATTGTGTCTATAACATCTCAGAGATAGTATATAGTCACTAAGTTACAACCTCACATGCAGTGGCGTATTTTGAATTTTTTTGAGGGGGGAGATGACTAAAAATTTTTTCTCCCTCCACTCAAAATATATATGTACTTACTACCTGTATAGTTAGTAGGCACTATCAATTTTTACTAACTACATATATATATATATATATATATATATATCTGTACATAAACCTTTAATTCTTATATATTTACAATAAATTTACATAATTTACAAAACCATCTCAAGTCTTCTAGTTTTTTTCTTTTTTTAGCGATTTTTTCAATTATTTCCTCAACATTTAATTCAATGTTATTATGAATGGATAATATTGCAAGCCCATTTAACCTATTTTAAAATTAAATTAAATTATTAAACACAAAAAATGTTTAATAATAAGTAAATAGTGAATAATATATGTATATATACCTCTATCATATAGTTTCGTAAATATATTTCTAATCTTTTTAAACATGAAAATGTACGTTCAAAAGTTGAAGTAGATACTAGTAATGTAGGTACATACAATTTTATATAGTAAATAAATATTTGGATATAAGTCTTTGTTGCAGATTACAGATTGTTAATGAATCAATCCTGATTATAAATTTATCTTTTATTTAGTAAGTTCGACTCTTCACATTTTTAGTTCAGTAATCGCTACTTGACTATTAATTTCAGGCGAGTAAGACTCAACCAACTTGTAGAAGTAGAGTTTTTGTATCATCTTCAGAAACTTTTGTGTTCTTAAAAATACATTCAAAACCTGATTAAAAGTCCAAAACCCATTAAAAGTATAAAGGTAATAAATTTAAAATTAAAACTAGTATCTATTAGTTTATTATCTTTAAAAATGTTATTGTGATTAATAAGTCTATTGTCCAACTGGTTGATAAAAGGATCAATGTAAGATATGAATACAGAAATTTTAAAATATTCATGATAAAAATTGTTATCAATAATATTTTAACTATACCTAGATATTATTCTATTTTAAAATTCTGTATTGTCTCAAGTTTATTGGATTATAATGCTAAACGTCCTAGTAATTAATGTTTTCCAGTATAAATATTATTATTTTATTATCTACTGATAAAGTGAAAAAAGAAAAACAACCGTAAACGTATAATAATATAATATAATAACATACAATAATGTTAAAAAAAGAAACACAAAGAGGGAAGATATATCTCCCTAATCTCTTCCAGTAAATATGGCACTGTTCACATGTCATAATATAACAACTATGTGATATATCTCTGAAATAATATTTAATTAGGTATAATAATATCATTAATATTTGCACACAGAGCACATATTCGGAACGAATGTCCTTTATCGGACGGAAACGATTGGCAGACAAAGAAATATTCAGTGAAATATTAAAACGTACGGGAACACAAATCCAACGTCCACCACGTTTAAAAACTTCGGGAAAGGTAGCAAAAGTTGATTTCGAGAGTTTGGCACAATGAGACTACGGTGCGGCAAAGTTCTAGTGGTAACTACCGGTGATGTAGTCAGAAACGCGTTTTTCTTCCCAGATTGGAGAAAAGACGAGAAAAAGAACGAATGAAAAATTAAAAACTCTAAAACAAGTAAAAATGTTCCGGGAAATAAAATAAATAACCTAAAAGACTTCTAACGGAAAAAATAATTAAGTTTTTTACCATTTTTAAATAAACAAAATTCTTTTAAACATAATATACGCATAAAACAAAAGATTTTTTTTTTTTTTGCTAAAAGAGAATTAGGATTAATTAAAAAGAAGTGTATTATTATCATAAGTAGTAAGTATATTTTTTTTGCTCCCCAAAGATCCAAAGAACATGCACTTATCCAAGAATGAACCAAGGTTGATAACAATAATTTGAACCTGCTGATAGTCGATTTATTATAAATTAAGAACAGTTTGATTTAAGTTCAATTTAAGTTTTGTAAGCTATCATAGATAACCACAAATAAGTTATTGCTCAAAAATGGTGAAAGAAATACTAAATGGCATAAGAATAGAATATCAAAGAAATCTGATGAATAAAACATTTGTGATCCATCCAACAATCAATCGTTCGATCTTCCAAGAAAAATTTGAATGACATTAAACCGAACGTTCCACGGAAGATGTAATCAGCTGATGAAAACTCCACGTTAATCCTGCAGGTGACTATGACTATGAATTACTACAATTTTTCATATAGTAACCGAATGCCCTATCCGAGCATTGAAATGCACTTCTAAATGATATATACGCAGCCAACGGAGATGCAGTAGAATGGATAAAACACCTGGACATTCATTTATAAGTTCCATATGTGCTATAATAGTTACCGTGTACCTATAGATATTACTAGTGCTTAATATTATTATCATTACCTAGTTAATTTAATTTTTGTAATGTTTATTTTATTTATCTATTTCTTAAGATTCTTATAAATTGTGATTTGATTATGATTTTATGAAAATTCCTACATAATAATTTAAAAGAATACAATTTAACCATAAAAAATTATTGTGTAGTCCATAGTAGTAAAGTACATTTTCCGGCAATGATTTATCTATATTATAAAAATGTAATATAATTTTATACGTTTATTTCTCTTTATTCGTTACTTCTTTTAAATTTACACCCATGACAATGTGATGTATATACCCACATTTATGATCAATAGAATATATCTTACATATGGTAAATATTTTTAAATATATTTTTATTAATCGTTATTTTAAATTATATTTCTTCAATTGATATAATATTTATTAAATTGAATCATTACAAAATATTATTTTGTTTAGTGATAGTATGTAACGTAACGGGAAACGTGTGATATGTAACATGTAAGGTTTTTTTTTTTTAGCATATGGCATCGGCATTAGATATAGTAAAGAAAAAAAATTAAAAAATTAAAAAAAAATAAAATAAAATAAAATAAATAAATAAATAATAATAATAATAATAACAAATAAACAATCAAGTAACTAAAATAAACAATAAGTATTTAACTGAAAACTAAGAATTTGTTAACTGTTGAGTTAAGCTCTCTCATAGGCGAATATCCAGATTTTCTAGCCATTTCATCGCGTTATCTCCACCTTCGTGAATACCTCTCAATCCCCCGTCGAATTTTGTTAAAGGACAGGTCTCGACTATATGACTCATTTTTTGGATATCTTCACAACCACAAAGAGATGACTCACTCATGCCCCATTTGTGGAGTAAGTGGTTGCATCTACCATTAGCAGTTCTTATTCTGTTCATTGTCGTCCATAATGATCGAAGAAAGTCGTATCCTGGAAGTTTCTGGGTCGGGTCTACAACCAGCTCTGCGTTTTTTACTTTAGCATCCTTCCAGCGGCTTTTCCATTGGTTCACTGTGGTCACATGTAAAGCAAACGATTTAATCAAATAAATCAATTTTTATAGAAGAATGCCAAGTAGATTGTTCAATGATAATACATTTTGTGTGTTAATGTTTCTGACGTAGATGATTGTCGCTTTTTATTGTTGCAAGCATGACATAAAATAATCTGAATGGACACTTTAGGAAACTTGTTTTTGAATAAATAATACAACGTTTGGAAAATTTTAATATTTAAAAAAATATTCCAAGCTAAATTAGTATTAGTTGTTACTAGAAAATATGTTATATATTATAATAATATTCGAATACTCTAAGCAAATTTTATTATTTATTTGTATATTTATATTACATCTTATACTTTATGATAATTTCTTTTTCTTTTTATTATAAATTACAGTTTATTTGAATTATTTATTTTATTCACATCTTTTGAATATTTTAAAAATAAATGTACAGTATAAATTATATTTAATAATATAATAAAATATAATATTGAAATAATATAAATTATAAACTTACGTGTTTGGAACATTTTAAATAGATGAAAATGTAATCAATGTAGGTAATGTAATATAATATAAATATAATCTGTCCAGTTTATATAATGTATATAATCTATAAAAACGTCAATTTAAAAGATAAATAAGTATGTACTTGTAAATGTAATTATTAAATGTCATATTGCCTCACGGCTTTTATAGTTTTGTTATCAATTTTATACAATACAATTTTCTAAAATTTTTCTGAAATGACGATTACCATAAAATAAAATATGGCATTATGCACTGTGAACCCGTTTAAGGGAAAATAATTTCATTATTAATCACACAATATAGTATTTTCAAAAGTATGAATTATATTAGATGGTCATAAATATAAATTACATACATTTCACTGACCCCCTTTTAAAATTTGAAATTTCTTCTTTTCCAATAATTAGCGTAGAATTAGTAGGAATTTGCAAGACAATCAACAAAATTTTCACGATGCAGGAAAATGCATAAAATTTAAAAAACGTGTAGGGGTGCTGGAGAAACGTTTTACAGTCATCCTACCACAAAGAAATGCGAATATTGTTGTTTTTTCGATGCCAATATTTAGCATGGAATTAACATGAATTTGCTTGACATATTTCAAACTGTTCCGATCATTTCCTTCGTTCCTCCCCATTTTTAAATTTTTACGATTTCATTAGCCCCCCCTCCCCTATAACATAAAATACGTGAATTTTCTAATTTCATTCTATTCTAATATTTAGCAAGGAATTAAAATGAATGTACATGACGTATTTCAACTAATCTGATTATTTCCTTCGTTGCCCTCATCGATTTTAAATTTTTATTATTTTACCTCCCCCCCTGCCACCAAATAAGTGTATTTTATTATTTCTTTCCATTTACGGAATTGAATACATACATTGCTACCTACTTGTAAATAATAATATTATTATATTTAAATGACCTTCAATCTGATTAATATTTAAGCATTTACAGGTACGTTTTACTGTTTTAGTAGCCAGCTAAAATTTTATGTCATTGAAAATTGCATTCTATCCTCGTTAGGTATGTGCAATGTACACACTCGCATAATGCACTATGAAACTACATACATTATGGGTACTCGTACACATTACACATAATGAATAGTAAACGGTATTAATTCACAAATAAAATGAAAAATATATAATATTTTCTGTAATATGTCTGCTGTGGTGCAGAGTATAATATGATACGTGTAACTTACATTAAAACGTCACTTTAACGTCCATTAGTGATTTAATTTTAATTTTTCTAAAAATATACCTAGTTAAAATTGTCAATTTAAAACACTTTAAAGTCGAGTGTACTTTTGAACAAAACGTATATGTTTATCGCACAAAACCTTGTTTTGAAATTAAAGATTTTGTTTCATTAGATGTATTAAGAATTTCTTAAACAAACATAGCAGTATTAATAAAGAACTTTATAATTATAAATATTCCAGTATGCTACTGAGGATATTGTTTATTATAATTTTTTTCATAATTTTATGATATTTTCAAGTTGGTAAAATATTAAGAAATGCAAAAAATGCAGAAGTTTATTTTGTAAAATTGAATAACTGTATATAAATACAATAATAAAATGATACTTATATAGAACCATTTACAATTTATAAATTAAATAATATATAATTATTTTTTTATGTACCTACTTCGTAATTGCCTAAAAAAGATACGTTAAATTTATTTATACGAGTATATAATATTGTATTTTTTTCTGTTATTAAATATTATGCACCTACATATAATTATGTAATATTATCATGAAAAACAATAAAATATTGTTTTTAAATGATAAATTAGTTTTATAAATATGCAGGTGTACTTATCTATACTATTTTTACTGACAATAAATAATAACCATTACTATTTTTATATTTTCTGTGATAAAAAAATTTAGATTATTGTTTAACATATATAATAGTTAATAAATATATTGTTAATCAAATATGATGATATGTGCATATGATTATTAATTATTATTTATTTATTAAGTAGGTAGGTACTAATTTCATATGTAATATTAAAATTATTTTAGTAGTAGAAACCTACCATTGAATAAGTTATATAATATATGTATTTAATCAATGGTAGTACTTACTCAAGCTTCACAAGATTAGAATATACAATTTTTTTAAATAAGTACTCATATAAATTAAATTAAATAATTATCACTAGTCTATTTAAAATAAATATATATATTTCTATTCGTATCCACCTATTTAAAATAGGGTTTTCAGGTATTAGGTCTACATGATGTAGATAACCAAAAATATTCTATAATATAATATATTAAAATATTTACCTTTGAAAAAATACAAATTTAAACAATTAGATTTTTACATTAGGTATCATCTACCTACTTATCATTATTTTTTAAAATTGTGTGTACCATTCATAGATACAATTCCCGTTACAAATTAAGTATGAAGGGATAGTAGCTTATATCTTAATAGGCCTATGTTCATTAGTGCAATTCATATTTTTGTGCAAAAAAGACGTAATGGTGTTCATGATGTATTAGGATTTTTTCTACAAAAAAAAACATTGATAGATGAAGAAAAGTGTATTTTACCAGAGAATGGTTAGTAAATTTCTTCTATTACATTTAATTGTACCTAAATTTTAATAATTTGGTTTATTAGTAAATAAATAATGTTTGTATTTACAGAATAAACATCTAGTAATTATTATTCAAGTGATGAAGAAAATTTACCAATTAAAAAATATTTGTTTTTACATTCTCTTCAGTTGAGTGAAATCAAATACGGCCTGAAGAAAATATTTACAAATGTTTTGATAAACCTCGTCTAATGCTGAGTAGCAGATCATATGATATACTGCCGAAGTATACATGGACGCCCATACATTCTGAGTACTTTTGGGTACATTTTAAACTACCTTGTTACTTGTCATTTCATAGAGCCAAGGTTTTTGCCAGTGGATCTATTTTTATAAATGTTGTGAGACGTCGTTCTCTCTGTGATTCAAAGTTTAATTTTACAGTTGCTGATAAGCCTCCTGAATATTCATTGTATGTATATAACTTTGGTTGATAATTAAAGAATGGATTTAAAAAAAAAAAACCAAAATATATAATAACTCATTTTGAAATTTCTTATGTAAAATATTTATTGTGGAAATTTTAGAGCGATAATATTATGAGCTACAGTATGAAGATTTGACAAAAGATATTAGATAAAAGGGTAAGAAGTGAGACAATTGTTACTAGAAATCAATTTGGATAAACAAATATAAAACAAATAACAATGTAAAATCAATAGCTCCTTCACTCCGCTCAGAATTTAATATTATTCCTAATTATTATATTATATTATTAATAATTATAGAATACTGTATGTAGTAACTAATATTACATATAATGCATTTATTTATTAATATTTTACATTTGCAAAGTAATTATTTTATGTATATTGATAAAAATTTTATGCGTAAACAATTTTGATTATATTCTTATTTTTAGGTCATAATCTTGGTCCAAGCTAATATAAAACTGCCACTGTGAACATGATACAAATGAAACTTAAAAAAATATTACGAATTTGTGCGAAAGGCGGAATTATAAATTTAATTAGTTACTACACAGCTTATGCAAAAAGAGGAGCTGCAAAAGCGAGTTATATGATGAAAACCACAATTGCAGTAAAAGGAAATAGTGTAATATCATGTAAAATTTTAATTTACAATTTAAAAATAGTTTAAATAGGTTAAATAGGACAATTTTTTATAAAATAGGCACAGTTAATATTATTTTAAATATTTACCCATATGAATAATAGGTACCTACCTATATTATTATTGTAACTCAATAACTTATAAAGACCTCACAGCAGACCAAGGAAGAGGTGGATAGACGTAGTAGACGTGGATCTTAAAGCCTGGGAGTGCAAGAATGGAAGGAAATTGTCCAAGACCAAGAAAGATGCAGGGGTATAGTGGTAGTGGAAAAGACACAGAGTTGAAAATACCAGTGAAAAAAAAGAATTTTCATAAAATATTGTCCTTCGTTATATATTTACTTTAATTATTTTTTGATAACAATTAAATGAAAATGTATTTCAAAGTTAAAGTTAAAAATATTAAATAAATATTTTTTTGATCTTTATTACCTAGTCTAGTCATCACATTACTTACTTACTCATTTTTATTATTAAAACGTTTATCTTATAATACTTGTATTATTATAATTATTACATTTGATACTGATCACATAGATCAAGTAAGTGACACTATTTCATAAGAGCACCAATGAAAAACTTTTATAAATTACAATTACTTGTTCGAAAAAAAATGAATAAAGCTTATTAATCATTCACGTGAATATTGAATTTAATAAAAGTTATTTTAGTTATTATTTAATAAAAATCAATTTTATTTGTATATTTTATTCTGAGTATATTTTTAACAACTCATTATATACCTAATGTATGTATGTATAGGTAGGTATAGAAGAAAAATTAAGTATTGTATAATAAAGGCATTATATTAACCTATTTAATTATATTGGAATATTTTTTATATTATTTCAAATTTTTAAATAATATAATTATAAATATATTATAATATTCATGTAAGTACATAAGTTTTGAAGAAGTTTTATATAGGCAATTATGAAGTACTTAAAAAAAAATTATATATATTTAAATTTTCAAGTTGTAAGTGGATCTATGTAAGTATCATTTTTTTATTGTATTTTTATTCAGTTATATAGTTTTACAAAATAAACTCATTTTGAATTTCTTAATTTTTTATCAAATTGAAAACATCACAGAATTATGAGAAAAATTGACAACAAACAATATAATCAGTGGAATACTGGCATTTTTATAATTAAAAAGTAGCTAATAATACTGCCATGTTTGTTTAAGAAAATCTTAATACCTAATGAGACAAAATCTTTAATTTCAAAACAGGATTCTGTGGAATAAACTAATAAGTGTAATTCAAAAGTGTGCTCAATTTCACGGATTTTATATAGGCAAATTAAATCGCAATGGATGATAACGTGACTTTTTAATATATGTTACACGTATCATATCATATTCCGTATCACAGTAGCCATACTACAGAAAACGTCATATATTTTAAATTTTATTTGTGAATTAATGAGGTTCACTATTCATTATGTATAATGTGTATGAGTACCTATAATATATGTAGTTGCATAATGCATTATACATTGTGTACATTGTACATACCTAACGAGAATAGAATGCAATTTTTAATGACATAACATTTTAAACCGGCTACTAAAACACTAAAACGTACCTATAAATGCTTAAATATTAATCAGATTGAAGGTCATTTAAATATAATAATATTATTATGTACAAGTAGGCAGCAATGTATGTATTCACTATTCAATTTCGTAAATATTGGCATGGAAAGAAATAATAAAATACACGTATTTGGTGTCAGGGGAGGGCAGATAAAATAGTAAAAATTTAAAATCGAGGAGGGCAACAAAGGAAATAATCAGATTAGTTGTTAATATGTCATGCAAATTCATATTAATTTCGTGCTAAATATTGGAATTGAAAAAACAATAATACTCGTGTTTCTACATGGTGGGGGAGGAGGGCTGGAAAAACATTTTTCAAATTTTTTAAATTTTATGGTTTCTCCAGCATCGTGCAAATTTTATTGATGGTCATGCAAATTCATGCTAATTATTGAAAAAGAAAAAATTTCAAATTTAACAAGTAAGGGGGGGCATTGAAACTTATGTATATAAATTGATATTTGATGATATTATCATGGGTCGTGGTTTTTGCTTGCATACAAAATTATGCTCGCTATACAATCATACAAATTTATAATAGATATACAATTTAATTATTTAATTGAATAATTAAATATAAATAAATGTATTTTAATTAATATTTAAACATATATTTTGGATGTTTTAATGGCATTTTGCATAATTTTGAAAACCATACATTAAAATTATCATAATTTTAATGTTTTATATATAAGAAGGAACTCGTATATGACAAATATTTTCAGTGTAGATATTTCAAGTATTTAGTATAAAACTATTCATAACATTGTCGTAAGTTGTTCAAATCTGTAAAATACATATCGAATGTTAACACTTTAACCCCATTTAATACTGGGTTGTAAAGCCTTAGTGCACGCCAATCTCAGCTACTTAAATTATTATTTAAAACTCGGAAACGTATATATCTTCGTACAATATATAGTATTATTTTCATACTGTATATCAATGACTTTTTTGGAGATAGTTAAATAATTTAATTTATTTTATCGTGTATTTTATCTCTGCAAAGTTAACGTGATTTTTAAATTTTAAATATTTTTTTCCGCTGTGCATTTCCGCTTGAACAGGTGTTTCCGTTGTAGTTTTTCTGGTACGACGTTTCCTTCGCAGTTAGTGCGAACTCCTGTCAGACTTATTCGCACGCGACTGTTTAATTTTCTATTTGAAAGTATTTTAGTTTTCTTGTTAAAGTTTGTCTTCGCATCCAGTAGGAATTTAACGGGATTCGATAATTATCTAAAATATTTTTTTGATCAATCTTTGTACAACTACCGTATGATATTTTTCCTGGAAAGTGTTAACCATTCAATTTTGATGATTGATTGTCCATTGATTTTCAAAGATTGTTATTAAAAATTAACTCCTGTGGAATATATTTCTAGATTTATTGGAAGGGCTTTATTTTTCCAAAATAAAATGTTATTAGTTAGTAACTGTTTTAACTATTAATGATATGATAAATAGGTACTTATAACTTTCCATCCAACGTAATTATTTTAGGTCGAAAATGGTTTAATTATTATCATTGATATTTTGGTACTTGTTACAATAAAACTCTTTTCCATTTTTTGATTATTTTAAGATACTGTTTAATTTTAAAATTTTAATTTTAATTATATCTAACATAGTTGAATATTATGTTAGGTAACAAGTTAAAACTAATTCAATTTTTGAAACAGAAATAATTCCAAAATAATTCGTTTTCTGCATTAAAATTGTATAAATCAAAATTTTTAGATTTTGACAAATAAATCCAATCTTAATCTTAGGAAAATCAAAAACTATGCTTCAACTTTTCAACTTTTCAATTTTTTAGAAAATTTTTATGGTTTTTTTTTTTAAAAAAATAAAAGATCAAGTTCAATACAATGTTTTTTTCAATATTATTAAATTCTATACCATATTTTTTAGTTTCTGATCTCAGTAAAAATGTGTTGGTTTTACAATTTTTTCGTATGGCAATACAGACTTTTTTGAAACGAAAAATGAAATTAAGGATACTAAAATTACCCCATAATATATTTTAATTTATCTATATATATATATATATATATATATATATATATGTATGTAATATGTATAACTGTTTATGGTGAATATTTTTGCTCCTAAAGAAGGATTAAATATTTTGAAAATAATTCACTAATGTTAATATCCAATCTGCAAAATCTCTATAGGAGTAGATATTTTTCAGTTTATTTTTTACTGAACAACAACTCAACCTTTTTGAATTTCAAGTAGGTAGTTAATCAAAAAATTAGATAGATTCTTTTAGGTTATAACCAGATTTACAAACTGCGTTAAAAATTGTTTGACTCTTTACTAATGATTTGAATAGAGAATATTCTCAAAAAAATATGTTCGTGAAGATTAATTACCGGAGAATAATATCACAAAGTTGTACAAACCTACGAAAATACACAAATTAAAACGTCGTAATCAAATTCGGTCATAAGCTATTTATATAATTATATAATTAGATAATTTAATAAATATAGGTAGGTACTTGAGATAAAAAATTGTTTTTATTATAAATATTTTTTTATTTATGTGAATCTGTCGTTAATTTTTTTTTAAATATACATATATTATTAAATATTATTGTCGATCGTCAAATATTATATTTAAGTATACTTTAAATTTTTGACTTGCATTTTGAAATTCCCGCATGAAACCGACCCATCGTGAAAAACATATAGTATAGGTACCTATTATAGGTCTGCACGGGCCAAAATTTTCTAGCCTTGCCCGGCCCGTACATTTTTTTTCAAATTCCGGTCCGTAATGTGTGTTTAAATTATAAGCCCGGTCCGATCCGACCCGTAATGGATTTCAATTATAAAAGCCCGGGTACGGGCCGGGCGGAACCAGGGCCGGACCCGGGCCGCACCGGTCCGTGCAAGTCCTTAGTACCTATAATATACGTTTAATATACGTAATTTACCGATGCGTACCTCAACACCACCACCACCCAGCATAAAAATATAAGAATTTTCAACCTGCATCGACACACAATATAATATCCATATAAATACTTACTCGTTAAATAACCATTTAAATTAGAACTCTTTATAATTGGGACGCCGACGGTCATATAATTACCTGAATAACTGAACAGCATAATAAAAAAAATAATAATCATAATAATAAATTAAAATGCATAGGTATTTAGGACCCAAATAAACGACCGGTGTTTTTTTTTTTCTACATAGAAGTAAACTGAGGATTTCGGTTTTCGATGGCCCGTGAGTTTGCTGGTTTTGATTTTGATTCGGTGACACGGCATATTAAATCGTGTTTGTAAAATGTCAAATACCAGCAAAATATATAGAGAATATAGAGAACGTACACGTATGGCATGCAGTTGCGTATGAGAAGGGGACAGAGAGGGAAGTGGTCGGTCAGATATAAAAAAGTTATACTTTTGCGCAGGGGGTTGGGTATGTATAATACGTCACTGTATAAAATGTATTATACGTGTGTATTATACTGTATTATACCTATGTATAATACGTTTAGTTTCATACGTATTATACGTCTTGAAAAATTTGAGTATAAACTATATTACCAAAAACATTTTATAAATAATACATATTTAAAATAATATACAAATTAGACAGAAATATATACATATATAAATGAACTGTATTAGTAATTATTACTACTTTTATTAATTATAACTTTAGGTTTAGAACAATTGAAAAAATACAAATAAAAAAAAAAAATATGTATTAACTATTAATATAAGTACCTAATATTATTAATATACACATTTTAGTATTCATCAGTTTCATAAGACTTATTAAGTTCAAGCAATTTTAATGCATGATAATTAAATAACAATTTTTTAGAGTGATCAAATGTGAGCCTATTTCTAAGAGGATTATGCACATAAGACCAATTAGGAAATACTCTTTGAAGAGATGGAAAGATAATTGATTAAATTCAGGTTTTATACGTTTTATACATTTTTGACGTATTATACGTATTACGTATACAACCTATTTTACATATAATAACCCAACCCTGCTTTTGCGCCCTTGGATAAAATAAACAATCATCATCAATGTAAACATGCACAATTAATTTGTAACGTACGTATTATAAAATAATAGATAATACTCGAAGATTACTTGATACAGGTTATCAATCATCAAGTAGGTACCTGGTACCTACACGGATTTTTGTTTATAGTTATTCCTTTTTATTTATCATTAACATTGTAAATATGTTACCATAACATATATAATATATATATACATTTTAAGTAAATGATTTACACAGGTACTGCATAATATAAATATATATATATATATATATATATGTATATTATATATGTCTCGTATCAGCTTATAATGAAAAAAACTATGAAATATTATATTTTTCACATAGGTATATCTTTATGTTTAACTCGATTTACAATATTTTAGACATTTAATATAATTTTTATACTAATATATGAGTGAGAGATTTTATGCATTACATACTGAAAAGTATACGAGTATATAGACCTCAAATGTTTGCTCCTCCTCCCCCCCCCCAAATGAATAATTGTGTCTATGACGCTAGTGACACGTTCGATTTTTTAACGACCGGCAGTCCAAAATCGGTTAAATTTCTTACATTATTCGACGAGGCCATCTATTCGACATTATTATTATTTAACATCGTTATTCAATAAATATATCCATGCTGTGTAGTCGGTATTATATAGGACAACTATACTGGTTGCGGCCATTTCAGTTTCATATTTTGTTTAAGATTAATTTAAATAAAAAGAAGAAATTTAAATAATTGTTTATAATATAACATTATTTATCACTTATTATAGTCATTAATAATAATTCTATCACTATTATTAAAATTGTACAATTATGGCCATAACAATAATACTAAAACTAATTATTTTAGCTAAAATATTATATAAATCTTTAAATTAATAAAATATGGCTAAAAACAAATTACCAAAAATTCTCAATTTGGAGAATATTCTCAAGTATATTCTCCCAAACGACTATTGCCGTAATTTTACATCACAACTCCTTACTTTAAACAAACGGTAGGTACTTTTTCTAAAATTTAGTATCCATTTTGTTTATGAATATATTCTACTTCTTAATTTTCTTAATTGATCCTCTTTATCTGATTGTCCACACTCATATAATCTTTCTTTTCTCCGTAAACTCGTTTCTGGTTCGGTCGTCTCCCCCTTCTAGCGCTAATTACCTTGGAGGTCCATGTTCGATTCACCCGAGATTATTCTATTTTTTTCTGTTCACATTGCGTTACAAATTATTAAAAAATTAACCAATTACTCATATAACGAGACTTGCAAATAATGATTCGTCTTTTCTTTTTCAATATAAACATTTTTTTTTGCCTTAATTTTTTTTATGTTATTTATATCATCTTATTTGTATAGGATTGTATTGGGTACTATTTTGTTTTTCATTAATATAATTATTTCTATAATAATAATAATAATAATAATAATAATAATAATAATAATAATAATAATAATAATAATAATAATAATAATAATAATAATAATATTAATAATAATAATAATAATAATAATAATAATAATAATAATAATAATAATAATAATAATAATAATAATAATAATAATAATAATAATAATAATAATAATAATAATAATAATAATAATAATAGGATAAGATGTGAAATAATTAGAATTATTATAGTAATTTTATTTAGTATAGTACTCAGAAGATAAAGTGGAAAATAATTGCAGGGCGAATTAAAGCTAATATAAAAAAAGCGTCGCTTAAACCGGTTAACTTTATTCAATTTTAATTTGACATTTTTTGAATACTAAGAATCTCTTAAATTAAAATAGTAAAAATCAAACTGTCATTACAAATAAATACGTAACTATTATACATTATACATTTTTGATTTTTACCGAAATGGTTTATTTATAATACAGATGTTGCAAATTATTTATATCTAAATACCATTTTTTTTAACTTTTTTATTTAATTTATAACATAATTTACAAAACATCAAATTCTCTCTCAACTTTCAAATAAGCATTTAGATCTATTCGTGTTATACTCTACCCATTCATAATATATAACATTACAAGTATACAATTATATGACAAAAAAACATCAAATTCAGTCTTGAGATGATACACTACAACCACAATTTTTTAATGAAATACTTGATTTAGCATTTTTTATTTTTATAAACTTACAAATTTACAGATATGTTAGAAATATGATAAAAAAATATATATATAGCTAACAACATTATCTAACGACTGACGAATTTTTGATATATGAATTTTTACATATTGTTTTATAAACTGTTAAAATATCGATTTTTTTTTTACACCTCATGAAACGTGTAAACATCAGCTCTATTAATCGCTAAAAAAATTGGTTCTTTATAATTTATTTTTTATTTTATCTTTCTACAATATTATCAAGTTAAAAAAATGAAAAATGCGTAACATATTTTTTTAACAAATATCACATATTATCAAATTACACAATGAAAAATTATATTGATACAAGACTAATTTTAAAATACTTAAAAAATATATTCAAATAATTTTAATTCGATGGACTTTAATTGGTTTCTAAATTTCATTAAAATTTCCTATACAAAACCCCTTAAATATCAGGTGTGTTGAATCCTCTAAATATACATAAACACCTAATTTTTGGTATATATAGATAAAATATAATGTATCATTTTAAAATATACTTAATAATATTATGAAATTAATAAAATTATACGAATAAGTAATAAAATTTAAAATTCTGTCTTTATTAAAATAGAGTACGGTAATGTTATAAAACTATAGTTCATTACCATTTTTGAGTTATCTATACACCTAATATTTTATTTTTTTATTTTAATGTATTTACACACGTGACTTTTATGATTAAAAAAATATTTAAATCGTTCCCTTAGAATTTAAGCTAAAGGGGACGCCAAACTTAACCTAAGCAAAAAAGGGGACGCCGTACTCCTCTATCCTCCCACTTTAACCACTTGTAGTACGTTAATTTAAATTATTTGTTCAGACCTTATTTTTGTTAATACTAGACTGCAAAAACAAACAAAAAAAATAAAATAAAAATATAGTTTAAACAGCAACTTCGTAAAATATTTTAGTTTGTCGAAAATATAAAATATCAACAATTGTAAACTGTTCATTTACACCAAGACAGCAAAACGGAAATATTTAGGAGATAACATTTTTTATAGTTGTCACATCTTATATTTTCATCTACATAAATATGAGGTTATTGAATAATAAGATTCTAAACTACTCAGATAGCAATTGGAATATATAAATATTGTGAAAATATGTTTTATATTTTAAATTTAATATTTCAGACGTGCGTTAAAAATAAGTATATTGCATTATTTACAATAACACGATTTGAATATATTGTGACATTATTTTTTGAACAACATTATGAAAACGTGTATATTTAAATATTTCAGACATGTGTTTTATTTATATTCAAGACAATATCTTAAAAATCGTAATTTAAAAATATTATAAATTATATTATATTTTTTTATCAAGAAAGGATAAAATATTTAAAATATATATCTATAAAATACTAACAAATTATGTACAGAATATATAACGTAAAATATCGTAATATTTTTTGTGCGTAATAAATCAAGATAAGTTCATCGAAATAATATTCATTAAACTTTTTATTATTTTTATACGCAACATTAAAAATTAACAATTGAACTCAATGTATATGTTTATTTGCCTAAATAAAACTTCTGCATCTTCTCTAAATATTATATTTATTTATTATATTTTTCAACTTTGAATATAACAGACATGGGACAATCACGATACACTGAATTTAAATCGTGTCATTTTGGTTAGAGCTTAATCATGTTGATTATTAATTTTATAAAGAGGAACATTTTTGCGTTTGTATGTTGTTTTATTTACAAAGTTCAATTTTAAGTTAGAAACTATTTGCGTGTCTTACATAATTGTATAATTGTGTTTTCATTAAAATATTGCATGTAAAAAAAGCGGAGACAAAACGTGTTTTGGATGTAATATCGTAACTAATACTTTAATTTAATTAAATAAATTCTTTAAAAAATAATCAAGTAGGTATACACCTAATAATATTAATAATAATAATGAAATACGGCATACTGTTTATTTACGTATAATAATATTATGTACTTATCTATTTTATATAACATAAACGATCTAGTTTTTTGGTTATAGATTTGTCGATATGGTAACTGGTGACTAAATACAATGAATAAATATACATTTCTGAAAAGAAAAAAAAAATGTTGCTACTTACGTTGATTATTATCAGTTTTTTAAGTTATATTGTGCACAATCTCAACGTGTGCAGAGACAATTGTAATGACGAAGGATGTGCGTACACAGATAAGCAAGGAACCTATAAAGGATGTGATTGTTGGCCGTCAAATGGTTCTCATATTGGAAACGAATGCGAAATCATAAAAGATATATGCTATAAGAATACTCATTATTTCAATACATGTAGTGTAAATGGTAAATGCAAATCATATTATGGCATTAAATATTGTCATTGTAATGTTAATCGCACAGGAGATTATTGTGCACTTAAAAGTAAGTAGGTAATGTAATATATAATATATAATATTTTGTAGTCATTATAAAAACATTAAGTAATTCTTATATTTGTATGACTAAATTTGCATTTTTGTTTCTTTTTTTTAATCCATTTTGGGCGATAAAACTTTAAAACCTATATTAAATGCATTGCAATTTGTAAACATATAGAAAGCATTGTGTTGCAATAATATTTAAACGTTTAACTTTCTAAGTACAATAATATATTTTTCTTATAGGAAATTTATTTAATTTTTTACTATATTTGACTCAATATAATTATTTTTCTAAAACTGACTTTTTATTATTTATAAATGGTTATAAATAAATAAAAACTAAATGAACTAATGTAATATGTGGTTTTAACCAGAAATTATAAACGTTGTACTTAATAAAGTTTAAAATAGACAATTGATTATAAACGTAAACATTATGATCTTAGATAAGTAATATTATACATTCCACGAACATTATAGTCAGATAATGTAAACTAATTTTGAAGCATGACTGTCAACCATTAATTAATAATGTCAAATATGCAATACTGAAGTCAGAGACTGGAACATTTATGATCACAACGGTTTCGGTTAGGTTTGGGTTATTTGAAATGTATTTTGGGTTCCATTTATAGGTTAAAAAACTGTAAAAATTTAATATATTTAGAAATATAATTAAAAAATCACCAAATAAACAATTTGAATTATTTATAATCTATATATTTCTTGAAAAAATTATATATAATGATAAATAATTAATCTATTATATAATATGGTAACTCCAAATAGACGAATTTTCATAGAAGAAAAAACTGTACGCTTTTTATTTAATTCCTCTGACCGTTTTCCTTACTGGCGGCCACATGGATATTTTCTTTTCCATTTTTATCGTTGTCGAGCTTTGGATTTACAATTTTTCCGTTTTCCATTCGTCCGTATTTTGACTTCTTAGAAAACGCGAAATTAGATAAGTTTATCTTTAGGTACACAACGTATAAGCTCTGTATTCACTCTATAGATCACATGGAAGAAAACCGTACCATTGTCCTTTCCTTATCGCTTGAACGTTTTTCGTGCCGTCGTCTAATCACCCCAAAATTCTGAAATCAGCATTTGCGACCTTTTGCCGACGTTTTACGATACCATGGAGGTCGTATTCAGATCCCGGGTGTTTTAACGCCCCACTGAATATTTCTTTATCTACAAATCGTCCCTATACGACCGAGACGTTTGTTCCCAATATGTGTAGGTACCTATATTATGAGTCGAAATACGGTACCATCCATTATCTGAGTTTAAATTCGAGAAATTTCGATAACACAGTCGTTATTGTGTACCGAAGATGGTAAATTTGTTACTGAAATACGTATTTACCAAAACAAAGTAAATATTTTTGTGGAATTGAGTTTTCAATTTATTATTAGAAAAATCCACAAGTACTCAAATTATAAACATATAGTTAGTTATTATATTTTTTTTTTTTTTGTGTTTGTTTAAACTACTTATAATAGTATCTATTATAATACCCTGTGGAAAGTTCATACTTTTTTTCTCGGACATTCGTAGATTTCTATCTGGGGACAACAGATTAATAAAATACCGAGAACGAAAAGTCCGACCGACTGATTTACATAGTAGGTACCTTTACCATATTTTTTTATATTGAATTTTAAATCATCGGACTTTCGTTTGACCAAGACGTTTGTTCCGATTAATGTACCCATAAAAGGTACCTATATTATGAGTCGAAATACGGTACCGACTATTATATGAATAGTTTAAATACGAAAAATGTGCACCATAATATTATCCGAGTAAATGGTTTTGTGGCGTCAAATGTTAAACGAAATTTCGATACGGGTATACCGGTTCGAATTCCACTAGGCCGATCTAATTTTTTTTCTTGATCTCGGCATTCGCGAAGATAACGATTTTTTATTTTATCCGATATACACGATACGTGAATGAAATCTTAATACATTTTCTTATCGTAACAACTTTTATTATTAAGTATTTATCATTATACATATTTTTTATGTTTAAAATACGTAAAATTGTACCGATTACTTATTATAATACCCTGTGGCAAGTTTGTATTTTTTTTTCGGGCATTCATAAATCTCCATCTGGGGACAATTGTTTTATAAAACACCGAAAACGGTAAGGCCGACCAACTGATTCACATAGTAGGTACCTACCTTTACTATATTTTTTTACATCTCATAGTAATGAATTTAAAATCGTCAGACTTTCGTAGTATTTTTACAATTTTAATTATATTTGCATTAATACACAAGGGTGAACTTTTATCGGAAGGACTTTGTGATATTTTTCAAATTTTTATTAAATATAATTTATGTATGTTGTGTGAAACCCGTTACACTCAGACCAGAACCGTGCAATGCGTGATTCGAGTTCTTATAAAAATCTGAGAATAGTAATTCAATATATTTTTTAATTACCTATCTATTTTGTCAATCAAGCGAAATATTTTTAAAATGTATTAATTAAAATTATTAATTCTCAAAAAACTTCAGTAACCGACTATCCAGGATCCCGATAAAATACAAAATATGAGGTGTACAAAATGACACTAAAAATATATTCCACTTATGTGGTGTTTCAATTTAAAATATAAATAAAATATAAAATCAATTTATTAATATAATATAATATAATATAATAAACAATATATTTTGATATAACATGAGTTACAAGATCTTATCGTTATTTTTACAAAGTTTACGTAAATTAGAAAAATTTTATTAGAAATGTGTAGTAAATGTAATATGCTCAAAAAGATCCTAAATCACATATTCCATAGAAATCGGGAGTATAAGTTTCTTTCAATGTCGACTGATAAGAATACAATCTACGAACAAATTTTTCTAAAAAAGTATTATGGTATTATTATATAACCATGGTTTTTAATCCTATAATCTTGAATTTGGTGTTATTTTAAAGTGCTTAAAAACTTATTTAACATAATACTTTCTAAAATCATATTGGTGTTAAAAACAAATGTATAGAACAATTATTTTTTTTTTTAGTATAGTCTCTGAATCTCGTTTGATAACATTATACAACAATAAAGGAGGATAACCAGTGATTTATACAAGTATAGGTACAATTAAGACTTATTTCACACAAAATAATAAAGTAAACGTACATTAAAATAATCGGTGGAACGTAAACATAAAAATTTAACTCATTGACGTTCATATTCAACGTCAATACTTTTAAGAAATTTGAACGACATTTAGGCCATTCAAATTAAATTGAAATATATTTATATTTCACTATACACCCAATTTAATTTAAATACAATACCAATTATAATAATAATATTAATATAAAATATAATATATAATACGGTACTGGTCCGTCATAAAATAAAAACTATCGTTTATTTGAATCCATAGTTTTTTGGTAAACATATAAGGAAAATTTATATTTTATTTATAATAAATTAATTAAATTTAACGATCTATATTTATACAGTTATAAAAATATAATACTAGTTTTCCATTTTAATAATATTTATCATTAATTTAATTAATTAATTAATTAATTAAAAATAATTTTAATAATATAGGTATATTTACCAAAATACTATCCATTTGTAGAAACTATCGTTTTTTTATTTTATAGCGGACTAGTATTTTATTTTTATAATTATAATTAATTCTTATGGGGTTCATGCCCGTACCGCCGAGGAAGTTTGTGGGGGGGGGGGCGTGTCTCACCCTTTCAACTTCGGAAAAATGAAGTTCAGCTGGCTCGTTAAATAGAAAAAGTTGGTTCGGAATTTAATTTCGGAATTTTAAGAATTTTAGTGCAAACTATAAATTATTGGGATTTTAGTTGCCAAAATGTGAAAAATATTAATTATCTTTTTGTTTTTTTTTTTTTGTTTATTTTATGTATTGAAGAGAAGTATTATATTATTTTATTCTCATTTTCACCCCCTACCCCTCTCAAAAAAAATCCTTCTTTGAGACGGTCCTGATGAGGTGTATAGCGAAATATAAATATATTTAAATTTAATTTAAATGACCTAAAAGTAATAAGATCATTCACATTAACGTTCTTTTTCAATAATAATATTGGAATTTTAGTGTGTCATTCACAAAATATGAACGTAAATACATGAACGTTGTTCTTTCCAAACACTGGAAATATTAGATTTAGGTATATTATAATCAAACATTTAAAATATGTTTTCTGATTACCAGCGTTCTTATTTCAGTACAGAATCTCGGATATTTACCTACATATCTGTACATAGGTTATACATATCGCTCATCCACAAAAAAGACCCAATTCAAAAAGCGTTATTTTTCAGGAGAAAGAATTTTATTTTTATTTTTATCTTTCTAACATAATATTAAAGCATAAAAATACAATTAAAAATAATTTTAAAATTAATTGGACAATATATTAATGACATATTTCATTCTAATAAAAAATTAATTGTCATATACTTATATAATAATAAATTTATTACATTTTTTTAATTTAAATTTAGTTAATTTATTTATCAATAAAAATTTAACATTAATACTCTCTAGTGCTTACTTTTCGAATTGCAGATGTGTCATATTTTTTCATAAAATGTAGCTATTTTGTTTTTTTCTTGTATAAAAAATACACATGTTGCTATTTTTCCGGATGAGCTATATACATATATTAATAATTATTAGTATTTATGATACATGTAAATAATTACTTATATATTTTATTTTTTGCCGAAAAATAATCAGTATATTTATTAGTATTGACACAATTTACAAGTAGGTATGTATTGTAATGTATAAATGGTTAACTGTAATACCTATATAATTTTTTTTTTCTATAACTATGGTATATTATAATAGTGGACTTAATATTATATTATTATAGCAAGTATATATAAATAATTGAAATGGAGTATACATAAACCAGCATAAACAATATCTCTTATAAATTCATCTGTAAAACCAAAAAGACTAACATTTTTTTAAATTAAAATTAAAATTTGAGTTTCTGTTTAGGTACTTCAGAGTTCAGAATATTGGCTCCTGTTAAGTTCTGAAATTATTATCTACAAAATTGTATGGGTTTTTGGTAGTTATTTTCAGTTAGGTTCCAGTCTCTGGCGTACGTATTTTATGATCGAGTTACTACAGAATAATAGGACAAAAATTCCAACATTTTAAAAATTAATGAAAACTATTATCAATTATACAGTAAGTCAAAAATATGTAATATTGAAAGACAAATTTAAAAACGTAATAATAATATATTAGGTTAATATTGATACAATACATCAAAGATTTAGGTAATAAGTAAAATTTTATATACGTTCTTCCAGTGTATTTAGACAAAAAAATTGATCAATTATGAATTATTATATTATATACTAAAAGAACCAATTACCAACATAAATCATAAAATTCTTTTAAAATAATGACTCGAAAATGTTTTAATTTTAATTTAGAGCCTTTTAACAAAATTCATTATTCATATATATATATACTTTTAAACAACAAACCATTTCTATCAGCAGAGTACAAGGAACTGCATACAAATAATATAATGGTCAAAAAGTTAAAATAAAATATTAGGAAAATATAATAATTGTATATTATATATTTTATTTTATTGTACTGTATTGTAAATACACACATTTTTGTCTATATTTTGTGAACCACCTCTTCACATAATTATTCTGAAACCTTTATCATATTACATTTTTTTATTATTTATATACTGTTTATAAATTTAATATAATTATTACCTAATCTAAGATCTATGGACATATGGCAAAAATAAAATTATAATCAGCATTTACAATAAAATTGGGATTTTTTAAACATTATTTTGGTTAAGTAAATGCTTATAGAATATAGTATCTATAGTTCCCCTACAATGTTTTCAGATTTCAACTATTTTCTAAACATGCTGCGTTCAATATAAATACGTTTTCATACAAAATTTATTTTTAATAAGCTGGTGGTGTAGAATATCCAAGAATACTAAGTCTAATATTCCGAAAAAAGGTTCGACCCGGAGAACTTACCTTTGTCTACTTGGTAGTTGAGAGACCCTATCCAACGAATTATCTAACAGCATTTAGATACTTTAATTTACAAACAAAAATGATAAATCCGTCAAAAATAGAAATGAATTTCATGACAACAGATCAATTTTATATCAAATGTATGAACATGGGCAACAAATATTTTTCAATGAATAAAAACAAATGTAATGATATCAAAATTGTTTACGGTAAGCTGATATTAGATCAATTTAAATTATTTTTTAGTGGCGCATTAGTTAGAATGTCTATACAGAAATAATATTATGATAAGAGATTAGCATTTACCAGGATATAACCTGGACCAGGTTATATTGATTTTGGTTCCCGATAGATTATTTCAGAGCCTGATGAGAATAAATAAATAGATTAATATCATACTTATAAGCGATGGCCTATATGTATATGTAATATGGAAGTATTTTATATTCTATTTTTTTTTAAACAAAAATACTGAAAAATGAAAAATAAAATAGAAAAAAATAAAAAAAATCTTAAGCATAAAGAAAAATGTTGAAAATAATCAAAAATTGTTAGAAATTAGAAAGTAGAATAATACTGAGTTTATGAAAAAAAACGATTTATCATAAATTTTAAATTCAATATATTCACTACTAGTATGATATCAAGATTCTTTCAACTATTGGTGAAACTAGCGGGGCGAGGGAGTGGCAACTTATTTTTATTATTAATTAACATGTAAAATAAAACATTTAAAAACTCTTCCATTATTTCAATTGAAAATGTCATAAATACATTATTAAATTTTATTTTTATAATAATAATCTGGAAATTTCAACATTATTATACTTTGCCTACATTTACTTAGGTACTCAATAGAATTCTATAATTATGAAGTACATAGTAAATAGTAAGTTAAATAAAATAAATAAATCTATACAAAAATAAGGAATTTTATAGATTAACAAAATTTAACATTTTTCCAGTAACATAATATAGAATTTCCAAATAAAATTTGACTACTTTTTTTACTACTTCTACTTCTACTTCTTCCTTCTTCAACGTGATCGGCAGATAAAATTTTCCCATCCGGTAACCCACCAGTCTTATCTTATTGTTATTCATATTTTTATCTTTGTCTTATTTTACATGTTCATTTATTGTTAGGAAAATACTTAAATACATAAATAGTATTTATCGTTTATTCCTCCGCAATTCATACTTTTCGTCCTGTGCCAATCTCATCATTTGTTTCATATTCCTACTTTTTCGTTCACATCTCATTTTAATTAATTTAATTGCTGTTCTCCAAATGTACCACGGATAATATATTCCTCTGTTTATTAATATTTTTGCTCTATAATATTATCGTTATTGGTTTCTAATACACTATAACTCCATTGTTGAATGTCTTCTTTTTTATCGCGGAAATACAATTTTCGTTCGTTTGCTGTCCTAAAACTGCTATATAAAACACTCTTAAGCGCGCTAGGTGAAATTGTGTCGTAGGGATGAGCATTGCGCAAGGCCTACCGGTTTAAGTCATGACTGGAACATTAATTTTATGCGACATAATATAGTTCAATACCTTCGTTACGACTTTAGTTAATATTTATATATTGAATGCACATGTTACTTAGATAAATATCCAAAAATTGCGGTGTATGAGTTTTCATCGTATCATACGGTTAAGCCACTACAAAGCAATTCTATTGGTCACTATTTTGGTGACGATGAAAGTGAAGGCAGAATGGGTTATCAATATTCAATGCAGGCCCAAATTAGTTCATTGGCCTTTAATCATCAGATCTTAGCACTGAATTATTCACATTTTGTTGTTGATGATGAAACATCCTATTGTTTGCCATTTATAGTACCCGGAAAAAATTGGTTGGTATAATATTTCATATTTATTTTATCACATCTATAATTTATATATATATATATATATATATATATGTATGTATATTACACACTAATTTGTAAAATGTCCCAATTCACAAACTGGAAAATTTTTGGCCAAGTCCATAAAACGAACGTGGTATGGTAAATTTACGAACAGACATTTACACATTTAAAAATAACCGTGTGCATTATTATTACTAAGTTCTATTATAATAATATTTTTTTTTTTATTGGTTTGAAACATTATATATTGTAAAGTTATGACAGAATAATAGTGTTGAAAATTAAATTAAAATTATAAATGTGTTTCTTGGATTTCTCAACAGCCGATATCATATTTGTAAAAAATAACCTCAGTTTCGAGTCCGTAAACAATTTGTACTAGCTTTTACCATAAGTAGGTATAATCGTAGGTGAAAAATATCATTGTGAATTTATCAATTTCATAAAAATTATCAATAATGTTATAAAAGTCCACACAATTTGAAATCCATAATTATGAAATATGAAAACTACAGAATATAGGTACTATATAGCAGAGGTGGCCAGCGAAAAGAGATTCACGAGCCGCAAAATATAATGTGCCAAGAATAAAAAAAAGCACGTAACAAATTTACAATAATTTATAATTTAAAAAAATACCTATTTAAATAAAATAAATTTAAAACACTATATTTTTTATTAATTCTAAAAACTAAAATTATAATTTAATAATTATTAAATTTTCAAATTGGTATATACCTATTTTAAAATATTATTTTTATAATAATAAAAACGTTTTATGTACACATTTAGACGCGAGCCACAGTTTGGCTACCCCTGAATCATGCGGTTGAACTTTCCATTTTTGAGTTTTCATACATAAATCTACAAAATAAATTAAAATCCAAAAAAAAAACATTATAGAAATCGAATACAAACTCGTCACAGTATATATTATATTAACATAATGCACAATTTAATTAAATATTCGATTCTATAATAAATATGTACCCGAAAAATACGTAATTCAAACAAACCAAAAAAATATTTACTGTATTTAAATACTTTATTAAAAAAAATAGCATTTTATTAAAACGTACCTATAATACCTATAACAATTATATTCAAGTGATAATAGTTATAAATTTATCAAAAGTGGATACAATAGATATATACATTTTAAAGTTAAATACATGCGAATTTTCAGACATAGAAAGATAAAATTTAATTCATAATGTATTATAAAGTATTTATATTTTTCTTTAAGTATAAACACAATAATGTATTTAAATACATTTAAGATAAAATTTATATTTTATAAGACTACAAATCAACTCACAACTGGGGATCAAATATTCCATAAAGTATAAACTAAAATTTAACTTGAAAGTTATAAAATAAAATTAAGTTTTAATACACCATCTTAATATATTATGATTATTTATAATATTTAGTATAATTTTATACATTTAAAATTTGTATATTTTACTAAATTACTATTTTTTGTTTTAAGGCTATATTAATATATTATTAAAACAATTAATATTTAAATATTTTAAATTTCAGTTCTCGTTATTATATATTTTTTTTAATTGTAACTATTATTACTATTTTTAAATTTTTACCATGATTAATAATTTTAATATGTGTATTTGATATTTTAAACTATTTAAGTATTTAAAAATTATGTAATTAGTTCAACAAATGGATTTGACGTAAATTTTGGAATATTTCGAAACCAAGATTTATTTATAAAAATGGATGTTTCTAATGACACCGAAACATGTCATAAATATATTCCATACGCATATGAATGGACCTTTTATAATGCAGTACTGGATGATGAAACTAGAAATTTTGGTAACATATTTAGATATACATATTATATCCATATAATCCTTATTATAAGCATATGATGATAATATATGACATTTTTCGGAAATGAGGTCCATCATATTTTATGTTATAATAAAAAAAAAGTAGTAGCTACGCCGTAGGTTAGGTTAGTTAAATTTAAAAATAACTATTTTATCAAATGTCATTAAATCATAACATTATATTAACACTATAATATCATACTATACGATTTAAGTTCATGCAAAAATAATTTTTAAATCACAGTGTTATAGTCCCCAAATAATATTAATAGTTAATAACAATTGTTTTTAGTGATAAATCCTATACCTTAATAAAATTATACTCCTTAATGCTTAACCATAGCCAAATTTCAATAAATTTCATCTACTACATTTGAGAAGTTCCTTGTCTCAATAGTTCTCTAAAATATTTCATTTTTTTAAACTTTTCGCAAAAAAAAAAATCAAACACCAATTTTCTGCCAAAAATAAAAATATTCATGAATTACTTAGTAAAGCGGTAGATAATAAAAAAAAAAAAAGAAATCAATCACTTGAACAATCAGGACAAAAAGTTTCCGTTTAAAATTTGTCAGGATACGGGACACAATCTCAAAAACGGAATATAAGATCACCCTAACTTAAAATATCCTTTCGGTTTTTTTATCACCTGTCTGTAATTTTTGAATACACTTTTATCCACATAAATTATACACTACACATTTCTTAAATTTCTGAATTGTCAAATATGTGCAAATCACTATTAAAATATAAAATTTTCAGCAATAATATTGTAATGTACTATTTTTTTTTTTACAATAGATCGTATCACAATAGATTTAGAGGAGAAAATCATTCACGGTCGAGATTTGATTGTTCCCAGATACGTTTTTCCTCAATTAGAACAATTGCAGGCAATGATTAATGTTACATTAGTGAACGAGGAAAACGATTCCGAAAAATATAGCACAAACTACTACTCGGTGTATATTGAGATTATATAAATATATATATATATTATTTTAATTTTTTACGATTCAAGTGTATTTTAGAAATAAGTCTCGTTGGTCTGTATGCGGAAATCGTCGGCGATCTCGTTAGAGAGGTAAGCGATTCCACCTTGGTCACCCTGGATGCATCCTTATCGTATAATCCTAACGAGCCGAATAGCAGACAAGGAGACATAAACTATGTCTGGGAATGCAACGTACGTGAAGATGTAGAGAATTGCAAAAAATTTGTAACAGCCGGTAAAATATTTTTTTATACTGTTTATAAAATTTAATTAATAAGTAATAGCATTTAACCGTATTGAGTCCATAAAACATAAATACATAAATATCTACACAATGACAAAGATAATATTGAAATAATTTAAAAAAAATTCCAATTATAAAAATAAGAAAACGCATATCTTTATATTTGTTTTTTGTTTGTCAATGAAGAAGGTGCCTGAAGAAGTTTATTATTGATAATTAAATCATTAATAGCGCAATGCGTAGAGTAATGAATACGACATTTTTATTAATAATTATTATAAATATCGGAAAATTAAAATCCCAGGAACTTGAAATTTATACGAAATATTTACAAAAGCATTTCGTTTATTGACATCGTATTTTTTAATAGCCATATAAATTCTTAAAAAAAAATGATTTATCATTGTTTTCAAATTCAATATATCTACCAATAGTATCATACCCAATAAGCGAAGTACTTCCACCTCATATTTTTTTTTTTAATTTCAATACAATTTGAATGTATTTTTTGAAACCTTAAATATTATTATTATATAATATATTATTATTTTTTATTATATTATTATTTTATAATATATACTTATTTTAAATAGATTCTAAATGGAGCAAGTGAGCTAGTAGTTAAACAATGATTTTATTTTTAATTCTAATTTTTATACTTCCCAAAAACACATTTGACCAAACGATAATTAGACTCGACGCCTTTTTGTAATTTGGGATAACGATTTTTATATTTAAAATATCTTAAGTAGAGGTAATTTTCAATTTTAAGATTTAAAATTGTAACACAAGAAAAAATATACGTTACTCTAACTATGTTCTAAAAAATATTGGAATATATGCCTTCAAAATGTTTTTATAAAAATTTAAAAAGTGCATTATTTTTGTTGCGCACGCACATCCTATAAAAATTTTATTACTATGGTAATATGAATATAAAATTAATTTAATAGTAAGTATTAATTGATAAAAGGACGATAACGACACTGAAATAACGTTAAATACAAATCGATAAAACAAAACATGAAACGAAATAACACTGAATATCAATGTAATATTATTTAAATTTAGTGCCTACTAAGTTCAACTAAAATATTTTTACATTCCAAGTTCAAAAAATGAACATAATATCCTTATATGTTCATGATCTTGAAAGTGAGTAACTTTTAAGGCGGTTAATTTTCTATCAATATACATATACTTATGCTTTCTTAGATCACAAAATTTCTAAGTGTACCATTATGTAAATTATATATTACTATATTGAATAATTGTTAATTAATCATTGGTGGCATAGGCTTACGAATCTAACCGCAGATGCAGCATAGAAAATTAAGTGACACATTGTTTTTACAACTGGTGTCGAAGTTTAATGATCCCTTATTATCAGGGTGATAAGATTTTCCTGGTATATCATTACCATCCTACCACCCGGTACAATAATTTTAGTATTTCTATACTCTCGGTAATATTATTCTATATATCTAAAAGGGTTTTTTAAAATGACATTGGCTTTTGAATAATCTAAAAAAAACTAAACTTGTATAGTTAATTATTCTCTTTAATAAAAAAAAGTATATATATATATATATTACTCTCTATAGTAATTAAAGGGATTTATTTGAATCTCTCCTCCTACTGAACCGATAAGAATAAAACAAAGAGAGCTTCTTTGAATAGGGCAAAGAAAATGAGACTACCATTTCTTCAGATGATCAGAATGGAATTTTAAAAGGGATTTTACAAACTTATTTTCTAAAGGAGAGATTGGGTCATTGCATATTTTAGAAATAAAAAAAATAAAAGTTTAACTAATCATACTCTACAATAAAAACAAATGTATACATAGAATAATTTTATCCTTTATAGTAACAATTCTTAGGATGGTTAAACTATTATTTAACTAGAGTGGGATGAAAGATATCTAACTTAGATACCCTTCACTCCACTCCACACTGCCGTGACAAGAAAATAGTTCATATTGACAGATGTGCATTTGCACTTGTTATTTTTGGAAACGCTTTTAAAAATAATACAAAACACATTAGTTGCAAAAAAAAAAAAAAAAATGTTTTTTTATTATTTACAAAATAGACATAATTTAAATTAGTAAAAACTTGAGGAATACGGAGTATCTACTTTCCAGTCATTATAAACACGCCATAATAAATATTTAATGAATAACAGAAAACATCGCCAAAAATATAAATAATATGTTATTATAACATTTTGTAATAATTTGTAAGTATGTACCTATATTAATTATTATTACCAATTTCAACAACAAACTACATCAGAAGTGAAATATAAAAATAACTGTAAAAATATATAGGTATCATGAAATATTATAAATATAACTATTTTATTTAATATATTTATTAATTAATGGTTTTCAAAATCGATAGATAAATTACATTATTAAAAATAAAATATGTGATAAAGAAAATTCGATATCATTATAATAAACAAATTAATGGTTCGATTTGTTCTCTAAGAATATTCGTTTTGAAACAATTTTTACAGATCTTAAAAGTTTTTGTTGTCAATAAAATATTTTATTATTTAAAAACAATTATAATTTAAAGATCAATAAAAAGTTTTAATTTGATTTTTCCAAAAGTTGAATAAATTACATATTAATTTGGCATCCCTATCTAGTTAAAGACATACTAAGAATTAAACGAGTTCAAAATAAATTCCTTTCATATTTAGCCTATGTTCCTAAAGTTAATCACCCTTGGCATGACTACTCGTTCTTACAACATATATTTACACCAACTCTCTCCTTTCACCGTCAAGATGTCAATCATCCAATTTGTATCATCCATTCTAAATGGCTCGTTAGATGTCAATAATACCTATCCTTTCAAACATTTGTTTTCATGTTCCCTCTTTCTATTCTACAAATATCATCCCTTTCATATACCATTACATTCATTTTTATATGGGTATTATCATGCTCTACACCGTATAGGTATTACCCTCTTTCAATAATATGTTGACCCAATATTAATATATGTATGTTAAAAAAATAATTATCAATTTAGGATTTTAAAGTCACGTTACATCTCTACTGAATTGTAATCATTAATTATGTACTCTTAAATTATCTGTATTACCATTAATGATGTAATATAACTAATACCAGTTATATAATTTTTGTCTTAATCTGTAAATATTTTAACCTTGAAAATTGCCGGTTGGCGTAAATAAATTAATAATAATAATAATAATCATTCTGCCTTCCATGTTCCGCAGTATCAATATATTGATCCAGGCCAGTCTAGCTAACACATTTTATAATCTCGATATTAAATACCTTCGCCAGGTTTGGCTCTTTACAATTACAGCCGAATCGGGTAGTGTTTTTAAATTTTTAACCCATTACGGTCTGGACTTGGATTTGGGAAAATATCCAATCCGAGGTTAAATTAAAAATACATTGCAGTCCGAATGTCTTGTGAAAATATGCAACCCTGGTCGGTCTTATAAATTTTAAATCCAATAAAGGCCATAACGGATTTCAAATAAGTTAAACAATGTTAATCACTTTGTACTCTTAAACCGACAAAACAATTTTAATATAAATATTATGTTTCATTATGATATTACCAATATTACCAAATGGTCACGTTAAGCCAGTCGTCTGGGAGGCTTCATATGTGCAATTGTTGGCCACGGCCGATACTGGTGGATTTTCGGTAAACTTTGACACAAGCTTTTGACTGCCAACATTAAGTTAAAAATTTTGGTACGCTCCCACTCGGCTGGCTATGCCTGACGGTTAGTACACCGGCTGACAGTTCAAATTCAAAATCATGTTATTATATACTTATTTATTTATAAACTTATTGAATTACATGTTATTTAAAAATAACACATTTAATATTAACATATTGAGAGTTGATTTCGGAGAGTAGGAAGTGATATTTTTTTGTTATATATTCATATTATTTATATTAATACTAATATAAATTGTATATTGTACGTTGGGTAGTCTCGCCTGAAATTCGAAAACTGAAAATTTAACTCGTAATACAATATTCTAGAGCTATATGAACTGATCAAATATACAATTTGCGTGTGAGTATCCACACTTAGCATAGCAAATGTATACCAATAGTGGGTTATGAAAATACTTGCATATAATATATGTATTATAAGATAATATTGGTAAAATACACCAGTCGTGGGAAACCGGCTTAATAGGATGGACATTTGTTCCTTACTCGCCTTTTTTTTCGGTTGCGAAAACTAAACATGCAAACTTAGTCATATCATAAAAATACATCATATCTAATCATATCATAATTTATGATTTAACTGGGAAAAGTTCGTTTCAAAATTATAACGATCGGTACCAAGTCAGGTTGAGTTTTTAATAATTATTTAATGCCGTGCTGAATCAGACTTTAAAAATTGAACAAAAAAATATGTGCAGAGTTTTGAAAACAATTAAGTTTGGGGTTTTTCAATAAAAAGTTTGGTTTAGGCCTAGCTTATTTTAAAATATTTTAGCACTTAGTCAGCCCAAGCATTCTAATGAAAAAGAATTATCCAGGTTGGTCCGAGTCGTAAATGAAAACTGGATGTGTCAGATGGACCCAAAAAAAAAACTAGACCGTATCGTCCTCTACTTCGTACATTTACAAAATATCGGTCTATTTGGAGGTGCATGAACTATCTGTTGTAGTATATGCTGTATATCTATTATTGGCGATGATCCAAATTAATTAAAACATAAATAATTAATATAAATTAAAATAATATTAAAACAATCCAAGTTTAAAAAAAAGCATTGATTTTATTCACATGTTATTGAAGATAATTTTAATTAAATAACTTTCCCCTTTTTATCTACATAAGATAAAACTATAAAAACTAACCCACTTGGATGTTTCAAAACTGATTATAAATATTGAATCAGTATTAATATTAATTTACCGGAAAATTTAATTTTAGATCCAATACGGCAACTTACTGCTTTTTTGAATAAATCTGAAAAATACGTATTTAAATTAAAAACTGAAGTAAATGATGACTACGTAAAACGTGTTGGAAGACCTGATGAAGGATATGCGAATGTGACCTTATTGCCACGCTCAACCCTCACCGATAGAATATCAATTAAGTACGTTGAACAATAATTTTATATTACAGTAATAATAATGTGTATTTATCTTAACGGCCATATTGAAATTTCTCGTCACCAAGTACCAATTAAAGACAAGTTAATGCAAAAATTTTAAAAAAACATAATTTGAAATAGATATATTTAAAGTTAAAATGAGGAAAAATGTACATAGATACATTCGGTTAAAAATAGTTTGATAATTATTTTTGTTTTCTATTAAAAAAAGAAAATTTGGCTTAGATATTTAAAATTATTCGTATATACAACCCGCCTGAACTATTAGCCCCTAATGTGTTAAACTAGAAGATTATTAAAGATAACTGTTTGCTAAAAGTTCGGAAAAATCAAAATTGATTACTAAATAAATTAGTCAATGAAAAAAATAATTAAATAATAGAATAACATAGTTGCAAAAATATTAACATTTTCTACGTTTGCCAATAGTATACTCAACATAACATTTATCGTATATTTTACAGATGTAAAAAAAATTGCGAATACCGGTCTAATCCATTACATGTAATTTATTTATCGGTTGAAACTTCGTGCAAGAGTTGTACATTCGAATGGTATTATCAAAAACGATCAGATTCAGTTTCTGGATATATTTCAGCAAAAACTATAAGTACACCCAACACACCTTCACACATTTGTATAGTGATGCGCAGTATGTTGGACTACAATACAACATATATGTTCAAAGTTAAAGGTTGGAAAATAGAAATGTATTTTAAAGAGAAAATATTTATTACAATATAAATGCATTTAACACATAGTTATACTTAAGAGGATGTCATATTAATAATTTTCAGTGTAGAAGAAAAATATATTGAAGCAAAAAAAAATTCAAGGTATTTCAATATAATTTGTTTTGAAGTTGATTTACCTTTTTTAAAACGTGTAGTTGATAAAATTTAAGTTACGTCATTGGTGTTTTTTTTTTTTTTTTTTGAAACATTAAGTATTTTTTGTATGAGTCAAGGTGATTTTAAAATTACAAAAATAATTTCTTTACAATCGATAAAAAAGTCAGTTTATTTTGGAAAAAATTGATAATAATTCCGATAAAAACATATATCCCTGTCACAGAAAATATGGAAATATTGATGAAATTCAAATTACTAAATTTCTTATAAAAAAATAAACCGACAATTTATTTTTGTAAAAAGAAAATAAAACTTATTTTTATATTTATTTTTAGTAACTTCTTCATAATTTTAATGCAGAGTTTTATTTAGGATATATTTTATAGTTTTGAATTTTATAGAATATTTCATCAAAATGCACACCAAATTTTATTGACTTTTAATTTTCCAGAAAAAAGAACTCCAATTTAGTGTTTATTTTTGAGATATTTTTAACTCTAATAATATTATAGATAAGAAACTAGACATGTTTTATATAGTTAATCATTTTCTTGGTTTATTGATCGAATTTTATAAAACTGTCAAACCTGACATCAAATGAAATTGATTTCTAATTTCTCTGGAACTATTTCTGAAAATAATGGTAAATATGAAGTTTTACAATAACATTCTAAATTTTACTAAAAAATATTTTCATTCGGAAAATTTTGAACTCAATATTCGATAATAAGTTGGATATTTAGAAAATTGTTAATCCAGAATAAGTTTTTTCTGAATAGATGTCATCTACAAATTGTTTTTATATTCGATACTATATAGATTAAAAACACATGATTACTTATTAATTACATTAAAAATTATTTAAATGTTTTAAAATTGTTCCTTAAAATTATCCATATACAACCACTGGAATACTAGGTATATGACCTCCTCTTAAACTATATCATGCAAATACTTAATATTATTTCAGTTTCCTATACATCATTAACTATTTTTTATGTTTATCCGTTTTCCGCATAAACATAAACATCAAATGGTTTACTCACTCTGAAGTATGCTATTCTCATATGTCTCAATGATACCATCCTGCTGTTATGGTGTGGCAAGACACGCGCGTAATTTTAAACTTACGAACAGGCAGCCTATTATAAAATGTATTGTATGTTTTGTTGTGTACAAATTATGTGTAGTGACATATTTTAAAATAAATAAGTGAAAATAGTAATATGTGTAAATGAAAAATAATCATAATAAATATAGTCGTTTGTCAGATATAATTATTTTTATTTAAAACTAGAAAAACACTTGAAATTTCCTGTACTAGTGGAAACATCGGGATAAAAAGTATATAAAAACACGAATATTGTGAAAATGCAATGTTGTGTAAGTCAATCCATAACTATATTTTTTAAGTTTTGTGGACATACAAACATACATACACATACCTATATTTAATATACATATAAAATAAAAATAAAATTTTAATTTAAAATGTTTTTTTATTTAAAAACATATTGGAGGACGGTGAAATTTTGGGATTATATGTTATGATATGCAAAAATCTTAAAAAATAAAAAAAAATTCTAGAACTCGATTACAGCGCCACCTAACGGGTCCAATCGTGAATCTAAACCATCCAGGGACTTACTAATAACACACTAATAACAGAGACTCAAAATCGGTCCAGCCGTTTAGGAGAAGTTCAATGACATACACACGTACAGAAGAATTTCCATATATTTATATATTTCCATACATATTCCATATATTTCCACTAAATTACAAATTTAGAATTTTTTTTTTTTTTTAGCTTTTCTTTAGGATTTTTCCTATTATTTTTCTTTTTTAATCACCCTTGTTTAAAACCGTATTTTGAGTTTTATCGTGACATCAACTCATTTATATATATATATATATATATAGATTATTATTATTTTGTTTATTTATTTTGTTAGACAAGGATTCTGATCTGATGAGTTACCTAGTTATTAGAACCATTCCTCAACAAATAGCCGGAGAATGTCATGTTCATCCTGATTCAGGAATAGCCGGGATAACGTTGTTTACTATAACGTGTTCAAATTTCCAAAATGCGTATTATGACAACAACTTAAAGTACTATTTGTATGAAGAATACGAAATCGATCAATTATTCGGTAATAACAAACGCATTTATTTATCATACAGTAGATTCGTTAAAATATTACATAACAAGTTATATATTATTTCATAGTCGTAAATATTTCCATATTAAACAAAAAATTCTAATCAACTCCAGGCTTTAACATTATTATTTACTTTCATTAACTTTATACGTGTTTTAATAGTTAGGTTTTTAAATCATGACCGGCAGTGGTGAAGTACTAAACTAATATGAAGAGTAAATGAATTTTAATTTTTATAATTTAATTTAATTAATTAAATTATATAATAGTTTATAATTTAATTTAATTTAATAGTTCTAGCTTTAACTAGTTTTACATGTATGATGCAAAAATGATAAGACCACTACTTTCACTAATACATTTATTTATTTCAGCCAAATCAATTACAATTTCTTATTACAATAGATTACATTAACAGTAGCTGATATATATTATACCCACTGAGCCATAAGCTCGTATCTGGTATGCGGATTTCATATTTAATTCATATTATAATAAATAATGATGATAACTGTACGAAGACTCAAAAATTTATCTGAACTTCGGGACTTTGGTTAGGAGTCGATAATCGTACTCGAACATTTTTTAAACATAAATTTCCTTTAACATGGACTTTTTCAACGCTTATTGAACTTCAGTTCTTATTTATTTTATTTCTTCAGTTATTATTTCGCTTATTGAACTTAACATTTCGGCAAAAATATATTTAACTATTAGTTCATTATTTATTAGAATTTTACTAGGGTTCACTATAATTAATATGTATTTTCATATACACTGGATATTATCAAAGTATTAACCAGTATGTCAGTGAACAAGTGTTTATCAATTTTTATGATTGTAGTAATTATATTATTTAGTTTATTTACACTTTTCAATCTCAATCAAACTGTTACCTTCTATTTGAAATTGAAAATACGCATATGTATTATCTCAATTATTTTAAATTTTGGCTATATTATACATACCTAAAGGTAGGCTATACTATAGTTATTAAACTATATATATTATGTATAATACTTACTTACGATTACGGTTTTATTCAATAATAAAATATATTCATATTTCATAGTTCACAACAGTATTTCTAGTATCTTCTTCTATATATTATATCTAGAGCTGAAAAAATCGCCTCACTAATAAACCTAGTTAAGTATATTATAATTTATGATTTCTTTTCTATTAGACGATTGGGTCTTCCTTTGAAATTTATTACATTCATGTTTATGAAAATGTAACTTAACCTATGTTCATATATTTATTTTTTCATTTAAACCTTACACCTTAAACCTTAACCAAAGATCAATTAACCAATATTGGAACTTTTTCTTTAATTTTTTATTCGCACATATGCATATACACTCCCTAATGTTTCCACTATCTTTGCTCTAATCACTGAAACGTCGAGTTTTTACCATATTTTGATATCAATTTGTATTCTTTAGAACATCTTGGATATCAATAAAACTTTAGAGAATTAATATATAGATATATGTATTATATATAATGAATATGATTATTATTTAGGACACTGATACACAATTTATCATTCCTTATATTGATTATCTGCGAAAATTATTTCAATATTTAATTAATCAATCACTAAAATTGTATTAAATAGTCTAAAGTAGTTTGTGAATTATTAGAATTTCCAATTACGAATTGCTTTGTTCATATGCTTTATTTTTTTAATTAATAAAATCTATGAAATATATATTAGATATTACATCTATTACATTGTCATAATATTGAAATATTATTTCATGATTCTTATAGGTGAAGTAATCATTGGTGAAACCTCCAACAATAAATTTCAAAAAATAAAATTATCAAATCACGGTAAATTGAAGATAATAGCTTATAATGAGTTTGGAACATACGCATCCATTAATATTAGTGTCAAAGTAAATTATTGAATTCTAACATACATCAGAAATATGTTCATATATATAAGGTAAAAATAAAACAAAAATAATAATTTTATAGATAGTCAAATGTAATACCAATGAATTGACTAAAATATTCAAACGGATGAAAATAGATTTACTCAGTAACAACATTTTCGGTGCGATTCAAATATAAATTAAAATATTTTTGATTTGATTTAGTACTATAAAATTTTTTAATTAGCCGATATGGCGATATATATATGTATTACAGATACAATACAATTACTATCAATCGTAAGTGACGCGATTCTTTATACTAATACAATTGATCATTTTTCGATTTTACTTAATACTTTATCCAAGGTAAAATTTAAATAATTTAAATAAGTATAATATAAAACTAATTTTTTTTTTTTTTTTTTAAATATGTTATTGGTGCGCACATATTACTGAAAATTAACAGTTATAAACTATATTATATTTAGTTATGTAATAATATTTCAGTTATAAATAACACTGTAATGAAATGGCCGGGATTGAAATTTTTATTGTATATTATAATTAGAAATTCCAGTAATTCCAACTTATTTTGGTTTGTTTTTGAGTGAAACCCGGTGTTTATTGGCGTGATTATAATATGATACTTTTTTATTTAAAATTCAGTTTAAATAGAGTATTTTTATAAAAAGACAACATCAATCACCATGCTTTACTTTTTATTTTTTTTCATTATAACTTTTAAAATCCGATAAAACTCGTTCTATGTATAATAATTGTACAACCCAAAAACATATTTTCGTTTCTATGTAATATAATATTTAAAAGTGTAAAACATATAACCTCTTAAAATTGATCACTTTATTTTTTTAGATTCCAAATTCTGGACATTCTATTTTACGCATTGAAAAAATAGTATCAGTTTTAAAAAAAATTGTTATTATGCACTCTGTGTATAATAACACGGAGATTATATCTAATAACGTATTAGAAATATCAAAGAATGTTTTACGTATGACAAGATATCTCTTTGAATATTTGAAAAACCTTCTGTATAATGATACTATAACAGAAGTAGAGAGAATTGAAAAAACTTATAAGTATATTATAAATTATAATATATAACATCTAATACTATTAGAGCCTGAATATTGATGATCTAAAAAACCCTATATAATTCCCATAAAAATAAGAATTCATGTTTTAAAAATTAAAAAACTGTAATAAAACTTAATTTTTAATACATTAAAAATAAAAATATGAATTAGTCATCAATTCTGAGCTACGTACACTTTACTGTACTACAATCCAAGACAATTTGATTTCCATATTATTTTTAGTAATCTTCAGAGCATTATTGATACATTAATTTACGATATTGATCCAGTTATTCACATCAACCATAAAATCTCAAATTCTATGCGATATTTTTGGTCAACGTTTGAAAATGTAACATATTTATTTATTTAAAATGTAATTTTCATTGTACTTTAATTTATATCATTCATAGACTGCCTTAGTAATAAGAAATATCGATGAAACATTAAAGATATTTGGTGAATCTATTTTATTACACCAATTTCTATTTGAACATCCTAAAATTTATGAGAATATTCAAAATACCAAAGTAAAATCGTATTTTTGGGCAAATGTATGACTTATATATACTTTCATTAAAAATAATATAAATGATATGTGTTATATATAAATTTATTATAGATGCTCAGTGGTGATGATATGCAAAATGAAATAAACGCAAAAAATATTATCAGTATTAGTTTAGCTAATGAAATAATACTATCAAATAAAAACGCTATGTGGGGATTAAAAGTACTTATACTATGACTGTTATAAAACTTGAAACTTAAACATTTCAAATGTAATTTAATTTATAACGTAATGATTAGTGTTTAACTGTATAGATATTTGAACTCGATAAACATGTAGATCGTCAGAACAAGTCTATAGGCCATTCAATGAATGTAAAATCGAGCCTCAAATATGTCGCATTATCAGTTCACGATAAATTTAATGGAAAATATATAGAATCAATTAATAAATTTGTCTCGCCAGCATCAATTACTTTCAATATCGATGAAACTGTGGACGAAATTTACAAAACCTATTCAATTTATATTCCTGTGGCTGGTTCAAATGACATTGACTATGACAAAGCTATACTAGTATTTAGATTTGATGCGACAAAAGTAGGATCAATTTTTGCAATAATTAAAAATTCTTCACACGACTTACTTGTATGCAAAACAAAATATACAGAAATATTATTATTTAGTCAAATTTAAAATGTATGTTATTAGGTTTCTTGGACAAGGAATCAAAGGCCTGATTTCCAATTGATGAAAGATGATCAATACGTTACAAATATACCAGCAGGTCATGATTGTAATCTTACATTTCAAACACAAAAAGACCATCAAAATGATATATATTATATTGGTGTATTTATAGACGTAGTACGTAAAGTTATAAAATATCGTTGCACAGTCTGTGGCAACATTTTGAAAATATTTTTGTGTACGTTTATATTTAATTTATTAGTTATAAACATGCTTTTTTATCTCTATTTAGGCTAATAACAATGCGCTAAATATTTCGTATAGAGTAGATTTTTCAATGAACATGGTTAGTATGCAATGTGCATATTGGAATAGTGACACATGGTCATCTGAAGGAATGGAGATTGGCTTGGATAGTTCAGTTGAAGGGAACGTACAATGTTATACATATCACTTCTCAACGTTTAGAAGTTCTATATTTGTCACGCCTAATTTAGTACATCCACTTGATGAAATTCATTTATTTTCGACCATAACTAATAATCCTGTATGCCTAATATTGGTGATTATCATTTTCATAATTTATATTTGTTTATTATATTGGTCCAGTATTCGAGATCTGGAAGATATAGTTATGGTGAGAATATAAGATTGGTTAGTATTGTTGCTAATAATGTAAACCTCACTTCCTTAGGGACGTATAAATATTCTTGATGATAATTATGTTGGTGAAGATGAAGTATATTTAGTAACTATATATACAGGACATGGGCTTGGATCAGGAACCACAGCGAATGTTTGCATTGAATTAAACGGAACTAATACTAAAAGTAGAGTGAGTAAAAATAACAGTTACAATTATATAAAAATTATGCAATTGGAATATTATAGTTTAAATATAATGCGATTATTAACATTTTATTATACTATTTAGATAAGTCATTTGAATATACCAATTATAAAAACTAATTTCATATATTTTTAAATATTATTAAATTACTTATTACGTGTGCGTAATTTATTATATTTTTCATTTAAAAAGATATGTGGATTTTTATTTATAATTTAAAATTTCATTAAAATGATCTATTAATTTAAGGCTCATTGGCTCTACTCTCGTTATTACCAAGCTCTACAGCGTTCCAATGACGACTGGTTTATTATTTTTACACCGCAAAGCCTAGGAGAACTGCAGTCCATTCATGTTTGGCACGACAATTTCGGCTCAGATCCTGATTGGTACTGTACACGAATCATAGTAAAAGATATACGTAAAAATAAAATGTGGATAATTGAAGTTGAACGATGGTTTTCCTTGCATCGGTCCACCGAAAATATTGAATATACCATTAATGTCACAGATTTAAAACACAACTGGAGAAAAGAAACAAAGGAATATGTGGGAACAGAAATACGAGAGAAGCATCTGTGGGCCAGTGTCTTTGTACGGTAAATAGAACACACACGAGGTAAATTGCTTAAAGGGCTAAATGGCGACGGAAGAGTTGTTGTTATGGCTCCAATTGATAACAGCTTTTGACCAATAACTTTATTGCCTAATGACAATACAAAAACAGCGCTACATCGTTTTCAGTATTTAAATTAATTAACTTGTACTATGTTCTAGCACAAATTAATAGTTCTAGAGTGTAAGTATAATGATAAAATTTAATACCAAATTATTATTATACCGTACACTTTTACAATAGATCTCAAAAGAATGTACAAAAGTATTTATTTTTCATAATTGCATCACCTGAGAATGAAAATGTTCTTTGTGTACATAGTTATTGAATATATTCAGGTAACACATATTATATATTTCTGATAGCTTAATTTATCGGACAACTGATTTACATTAAAATCAAAATTGTTAAACTTATTTTAGTTTATTTTCATGACCTTTGATCAAATATATCAATATATATTTAATTTGATTTTAAAAAATAAGTAAAAGCAAAATAATTATAACTTTAAAAATGTTCTACATATAGAACATTTTCATAATGGATACATCGATTTAGAACTATTTTGATGGAAATTTGTATAATTAGTGGTACTGACATGAATATTGAAATATTGAAATGATTTAGACAGTTAATAATTAATAAAAAAAAATATTAACATAAACATACTTGTCAATTAAAAATCAATTATATATAAGTATGAAGTCAAAAACTCGGGAAACATTAAAATTACAATTGAAATATAAAATAATGTTTATTTTTGACAACGTAGAATCTTTTTAAACCAACTATCTCGTTTAAAAATTAAGTTAGAATATAATATAATTAACTTCAATATATGTTTATAAAATCTGTCATTTTTTACTGTAAAATAATAAATATAAAGTGAATTTTTTGAAAATGACTACATAAAACCTTTTCATTCTTGGATTACGATTTGTTAAATTAACATTGTATTAATCATACATGGTACATACACTCTAGGGTAGGGTTTTATAGATAATTTATCCTAGATAATTAACATGTCTCTTTTACTGAGTTTAACAATTAAATTAAAAAACCCCCACAAAAGATTTTTATTGAACCAATAGATTAATTAGACATTATTTACAGACTGCATGACTACCCTACCTAACGAGTAACCTGATTTTGTCAGTTGTTGAGAAACATTCGTTATATTGACAGGTTAGGTTACGTTATTTTGACAGTTAATATTGGGTTGGTTCTGACTTAAGTATTTTGTAATCTTTATTACTTTGTTAATTAAACAAATTGAAAATTTTTCATTTTGTTGAACAAAAATATTATTGACTAAAAGTATTGAATAAAAAAATACCATTCATGAAAAATAATATAGGTAACATTTATCAATATATTTTTTATGTTATGTTTTTATTAGTAACTGGCCGTTGGCAGTTCTGCTTGTCAGACTGACCGATTTTATTGTCGCCAAGATAAATAAAAGCTGTTTAGGCAACGCATCAATCATGTGGCTATTGAGGCAATACTAAAAATACCTAATTATGACATTTTCCGTAGTTTGGCCATTTAAGCAACGCATATTTTGTACTGAATAAATATATATATATATATATATATATATATAAATTAATATATATAATACATGTATATCACTTAAGATGTTCATGCATTGAAACTGAAAAACAAATTTAACTTTTGAGTATTTTTGGTTTTACATTAAACTTCTGTTGTATGTAATATTATTGCCAGCTTAAATGTGTGATAATAAATAAAAAAAGCTATTTAGGGAAATAAATCCAAGACATTTGGCCTTTTGTGATCTGGAATGGAGAGTAGTGGGTAACAATATTTTATGGTCTCGCCCAAATTTATTAGAGCCTGGCACTTTTAAGAGCCACTCCCAATAGACATGTACTTGGATTTTTACGTTTTACTGCAAAATAGTCACTATTTTTTATTTTTAACAAAAATTAATCTTAATGAAATTCTATATGAATAAGATCTTCCCCATTTTTTTCTATTTATAGTTTCTCAAACTATAAGTGCCCCAATATAGCGGTAGTATTTTCTTTGACTATTTAATTTTGCTTTTTTAGAATCTGACGTAGAAAATGGTAGGTTTCTATATTATATTGTCTCCATACATTTTTTTTAGTATTTAGCCTCATACAAGCTACCCTTATCGTACACGTTTGTGGTTTTTCGTATTTTACCGCAAAACGGTCACTATTTTACAGTTTTAGCTTTTGTATAAAAATAATTCATATAGTATACTGTACAAAAAATATATATTTCTTATTTCTTTTTACAGTAGTTCTTAAACTACAAGTTCCTTAATATAGGGGTAGCTTTATTTTATTTTATTTTTTTTTTTGCCAATCTAAACCTAAACCTAAACTTAATGATTTTTTAATTAGAATTAGACAAATACTTTTATTGAATATTTTATTTAAAATTGTAATTATAATCTAAAACAAGGGTATTATATGAGAAGTTTTTTAGGTACTATGCATCGAAAAACAGGAATGTACCGCTGATAATACATGTACGTTTTAAGTTTCTAAACATAAGTTTAAAGTTTCTAAACTTAAGGTTAGACACCCTATATCCTCATTATATCCATTTATCTGATTTTCTTACAATTGTAGATATAATTCCAATTGTTTATTTGGCTGTTAGGGAAATAGTAAATAGGTATCATAGTATTATTTGTTTTACAATATTATTTAAACGACATAGTTACGAGGAACATTGTAGATTTTATTAGTAAGGAAATTGGTATAATTTAAATTATACCATTTAGATATATAATATATACATTTGGAAACCGGGATTTAACACAATTGCAATGTGTGCTTTCTGTACATTTTTACACTATTATCTTAAATGACTTATTTTACAACATACTAGCCTTATCTCTCATAATTTTATAGTATATTCCTGCATACAATAATGCACGATTTCTTGTTTGATACCCATTTCTTGGTAGGGAAAAGTCATCGTGGTAAATTTCTATAATAAAAATGACAAACTTCATTAAATGATTGTCATTTTCAACAGCAAAATTTGACTCACGAAAAAATTGATTGTACAGGTAAAAATTTTATACTAGCACTGTATAAGACACCAAAGGCGGTTAAAAGTTTGGATGAGTTCAGATTCATCACATTTAACAGATCTGTAAAAACAGTAAAATAACTGTAAATTTGGGAAATTTGTCACTAACATCGAGCGCCGTTCACCAATAATCGTGTCGGGTCTTTAATGCACATAAATGTGCAAACAATGCACTCACAGACGTACATCGAGAGAGTAGAAAAATTATATCAGTTGAGGATAATAATATATCCTTAGCAATAGTGCAGAATTATTAACTTTGTTTAAATAATTATTTCTGGTAGATTGAAATTATCTAGACTCCATCATTCAATATTTACATTTAATTTTATCAATGATTATAGGTATATAAATAAATTAAAAATTTAATAAAAACCTTTGACCAAATTTTTATGCGTGAGTTCCAATATAATATAAATAGTTGGTTTAATTATCAAAAGAAACTATTCTTATATTAGAGCGATTGTACATTAAGAATCAATGTATACAAGAAACGGTATTAAATATATTTTATGTACGACATACTATAAGGATTATTTTTGTATAAAGGCTAAAACTGTGAAATAGTAATCATTTTTCAGTCAAATTCGAAAACCAAAAACACATCTATTAGGTGTAACTTTTACGGGTCCAGGCTCTAAAAAAAGTTGAGGGAGACAATATAATATGAAATCCTACTATTTTCCGCGTCAGATTCTAAAAGAACAAGATTAAGTAAGAAAAAAAACTACTGCTATATTTAGGTAGTAGTAGTTTGCATCGCTGTGTATTGTATATACAAAAAAGTGGTAAAGGTTATTTTTATATAGAATTTTACAAAAATCATATTGGTGAAGAGACTAAAGCTGTGAAATAGTTACAGTTTTGCAGAAAAATTAAAAAAACCAAGTCAATTAATTAGTCAATTGAACACGTCCATTAGGGGTGGTTTTTATGGATGACAGGCCCTAATAATATTGAAGGAGACCATAAAATATAGTTGCCCACTCTACTTTTCGCGTCGCATCCCAAAAGTTTAATTTTATTGTATTTATTTCACTTATTTTTGATAATCTCACTAGCCTATATGTATATAATTATTAATAATTAAGCATAAAATATTAATTGCAATTTCTATTATTTATAGTCATCCAAGATCTCCCATTACACGATGCCAAAGACTAAGTGTTATTGTATGTGCCATTTTATATATAATGTTATGCAGTATGATGTTCTATAAAACTGTGCATAGTAATATTGATATAATAATAAATATAGATAATTATTATGTACAATAATAATTCAAAATATTATTATATATTTACATCATGTTTAGCGAATGAAGAAGAATTCACAAAATTCGAATTTAAATTAAGAGAATTTATGGTAATATTACAATCTACAATAGTTGAGATGATAGTTACATTTTGTGTGTATCTATGTTTCGAGTAAAAAAAAAAAAATATAAATATTATAAATAATTATATTATAAATAAAGTTATATTTATATGTAGACGGGGTAGAAGAATTCAGTTAAATAAATTTCTACACACAAGACCACAAAAGAAGCAAAAGAAGCGAAAGAAAAATAGTGGTATGTAGAACAAATTATTTATAAGATAAAAAGATCATTTTTACCAAATAAATCGTGATTTTATTATAGAGGTTAATGGGTTTTCAAATGTGTTCAATTATATTTCAAAATATGTAGACGACAAATCTGTATATTATCCAGTGTGTACAGAAACAATAGCAGAGAGATATCAATGGAATCGTTGGTTTATCCTTGGGTGGCACGTATACTTAACTATAATAATAAATATATATATTTATATTTTATTAAATATTATGTTTATTTAGGGCTTGTTGCATTATAACTTATATTTTTGCAGCATTTTTCATAATTTTATATGGTTTAAAGTTTGGTCAGATAAAAAGTCTTTGTTGGCTTACGGTGGTAACAATGGCAATTTTTCAGGGTATAATTTTTTCTAAACCATTGAAAATTCTACTTATCAGTGGATTTGTAGCAAAATTTAATCAAAAAAATATGGTATGTTTTTTTTTATTCGTTAATGTTTCCCAATTTCAAACTGTTTATAATTTTGGTACCACAATTGGTAAATGGTAATTTTAGACTTTTTATTTAGGATCAAACTATAACGTACACATATTATTTATTATTAGACAGATATAGAGACAAAACTAAAATGCTTTTACATAACGTTGAGTATACAAGAACAATCAGAATAAATCGAAGAAGATACTTATATACACCCTTTACCGGTGGTGTTTCCATAGATGTGAGAAGTATTCAATTATTTTAGCAAATTGATATTTTTAACTGTTTTCTTTTTTCATGAAGATTCTAAGAAAACGTAGGAAGCACATGGCTAAACGTAATAATATAAAACTAAATATTGTGATTTGTACAGTTTTGTTATTGACAGCTATGAGTTTTCTTTATTTTTTGAATGTGTTCAGTCATCAAAACGATAAATATCAAGAAAATAAAATAGTGGCAAAATATTTGAAGCACACTTTCACATCGAAGAATAAATTAATTACTCTGGACAAGTTAAATTATTATAGAGTTATATTTTTACATAAAACTTGTATACATTTTATTGTTTATCGTTTATTATTATTGTTTACAGTTTAAAATTATTATTATCGTATAAGCTAATAAAATCATTACATTCGCTGGAACTATACAACGGCATATCCATTACTAAGGACACCGTCGAAATCGTAGAACGTAATATAACATACATAGTGAAAAAATACTAAATATTTGAATGACTGTGTTAATTTTGTTTTATATTTTAGATACCAGAGTAGGGTGGTTCGGTTTGTACAGTAGTAGATTAATCGGTGGAGGTGTTAGACTTCGACAAAAACGTGTACATTTAAATGGTACAGATGATAATGGAATTTACGGTCCCGGGTGGTCAGAATACAATACTCAAACAAACAATACATCGTGGATGTACTCGAAGTTACAAACGAAGAACTTCTTATTTTTCAGTAACAATTTATTCGTATGCACATGCTAACTATAGTGTTTAAACGTAGAAAATTTTTCAGAAAATTCAACGGTAGGCGATACAGGTTACGAGTTACATTTGACTGGTGGACTATTGAAATGCATATCGACGCTTGATAAGCATCTAATATTGAATTGGCTGGACACAAAAACTAGATGTTTGTTTGTAGAGTTTCAAATTTACACGCCAAACACTGATTCGGTAACCGTGGTTAAGATAAAAATGACAACCAGTTGTGGCCTTTTGTACAAGATAAGTACAGACGTAAGTGAAATCCTTTGAAGAACGACGTAAGGTGAAATATTTCAAAACATATTTAATGTTGATGGTCTGGAAAAGATAATGCGTATAATCAATATACCAGCATTAAATAATATTTATTCATGATTTGTTTGATTTGTGAATCTTAAGAAAGATATCAGATGTATATTAAATTATTAATTAAAATTAAAAATAAGAAATTATTTGAAATTCTCTACTATAGAAAATATAATAATAATAAACAGACTTATACGTACAAATATATTTTTAAATAGTTTTAACCTGATAGCTATATTATTGATTAAATAATTAATTATGATCTGTTAAAATTTGACTAAACATGGTATATTAAATTTTAAAAATATATCTTCCAAAAAAAAATTCAAAAATGCAAGTTCACCAACTAAAAAACCACTCTCTCAAAACATAAATATATAACGGTTAAAAAAGATTTGATATGATCTGAATCGTGCTCACAAAAAGTGAAGCTTGTAGATTTTTTTCTGTAAAGTTTACATTAGAAAGATATTATTATAAATGCAATGGAAAATCTCTTGGCGTTCGTAGAATAAAACATCTTACAGATAGTAATTGTCTACATTGATATAATTACATATTCAAACGCCGAATATAACAATGCAAAAGCAGCATTTAAAATATGAAAAGAAACGAAAATTCGATGGAAAATACCACTTCATTACATTATATTTTACTTTGTTATCAGACAAGTTTATATTTTCTAGAAATTCCAAGAGATTTGCTCATGATTATTACTAATTATATAATATATTCATATCATTTTTTTTATGTAAACTTTGAAGAAAAAAAATTGCTGAGGCTTTTTTGGAAGTATGTATAATATAAAAAAATAACATTGTATATATATAATACAAAATATGTTAAAAATATAACATGACAAAATATAATACTATGATAATATGTTTAATATGATAAAAATCTAATAATTAGTGACATTTTAAACTTGAGAAATTTTGAGGATAGAGAAAGATTTAATCCATTATCACTATATAAAATGTTCATTTTCATTTCTATAGGTAACGGTTTCTAGGATCAGTTTAATTATTCAAAGAAAAAAATTTAATATATTTTAATTAACTGCTCTTGAAATCACTATATTATGGTCAGTTAACTCTTACCAATATCGTTTTTAGATTTATTGTTTTCTTACGAAGTTTTTCATCCTTATATCCCCATTGTGCTGGATCGGCTATAGGCCTATATTATCTTTATTATTCGTGGCCAAATTTGCTATTAAATTATAAATCTATTGTATCAATTTATGATATTTCCATTAATAATATTACAAATCTGAAATTACAACATACTCGAAAAATGTGTATTTCCTAACTTGTTTTTTTTTTTAATCAAACGATAAAAACATACATTTTTATTAAAAAATTTCAATAGATATAAAAATTCATATACATATTTCATGTTTTTGGGAACCTAAACTAACACATATCAATACACAAATAATTTTCATGATTTTTGTCTATTAAATTAAGCAATATGCAGTTCAAAGCATATTTTCAGTTTGTTTCCAAATTATGCAAACATTCTTACTCACTAATGGCTACTTGTCTTTCAATAGCTTTATCTTAGCCTTTTCTTCTATTATTCTTCTATTCTAAATCATAGGCCAAGGCATCAAAACTCATCTCACCAAGTACCTCCGTTTCTCCACAATTACAATAAGTACTAATAGTCATCTAAAAATTTTATTATTATGTGATGCAAGAACTTCGTGGGAAGCCTACAAGTTTTTCTTCAAAATCACCTAGTCTAAGTATTTAATATCCATTTCACAGTTTATGTGGGGATGCGGTTTAGGTTGTTTGGGCGCTCTCGTTTTGTCGCTGTCACCACCCGACGAATTAATAAACATTTTTACAATATATACTTTATTTATATAATTTAATATTTTCCAGTAGTAGCATTGACAAATTATATATATTATAATAAATTAAATAATTAATAATATAAAATGTGTTAATATTATAAAATAAATGTAGTAAAATTAGGTAGGTACCAATAACAAATTTAATTTAGAAATCTACACAGTGGCGTCATTTTGGGGGGTGGCAAGGTGGGCATTTGCCCCCCCCCCTTGTTGACAGCGGGCCGGTGTCCGGCTATTTATGCCGACATGATTCGTGCTAAAAGTACCTAAATAATTATAACGTATGCCGAATAGTAATAACTAATACCACGGCGTACGGTGGATGTACTTGTAAAATAAATAATAATATTAAATTGATCTATAGATGCTACCAATAGTATGGTGAAGACTTATAATAGGAACCTATTTATGGTCTATATTACTAGTTATTTTACTTATTGATTTCCACAGATATCAGTATAATATTGAGAAAACAAATTAAATCCCGAGCGGCCGAGAGCGATGTTTACACCGTGATGCGGGTACCTATACGTCTTCCCCATAGATAAGTATATATAATAAATGAGCAACTCCCATGTTAAAATTTGGTACCATAACCAGCGCTTTCGGCGGCTGTACGAGTGAACTAGGGCAGTGTAGCCATTCGTACATTCATAAAATATATTTGGTTATTATTTTTTTTTTTAGTTATTTGTAATATATAATTTATAATTGCAATTCAATTCAATTAAATTGCATTTTTTTTTTAATGGAATAGATATATATTATATAGGTTACAAACAAACACTTTATTGAAATATAAATATAATGATATATATTATAAAACTAATCAATTACAAATTTAAGAATTGTCATTAAAATTAAAATATATACAATATACCTATACAATATAATACAATTGAAAATTTAGTTAGTAATTAAATTAATTAGTACAATAAAAAAATGTAAAAATGTATTACTCTGATAAAAATATATTATTGCAATTTTGTTACTTTAAATTAAATTAAAAATAGTCATAAGATGCACAAAAATTTACCAATTTAATGAAGTAGCATGTCAGAATACTCTACGATACATAATTAAATTTTCCATTTGAAATTTTCTTTTTGGAATGTTTTGAATGCCAAACATGTGCAAGTTTTTTTATAGGATCTTGTTCACCTTGTCTAATTTGGCGTTTACCATTTAAAATTCGGTTTACTTCAGTACACCAATGATTAATAAATAATTTGACGATGCATTCAGCAATTTTTGTTTCAAATGATTCATCATGATCAGGACAATGCAAGTCACTTAAATTGTACTTATTCATAATGTTACAAATCAATGATTTCCGTATGCCTGCATAATGACATTTTGATGGCAAGTATTCACTTATGTATGTAATAATGTTATGAACCAACATTTTAAAATTTGTTGCTGGGTATTTTAAAGAACATTTTGTCTTTTCATATTCTCTAGCCAATATTATCTCATGGTCATCGGATAATGTATTAGAGCATATTTTTAATAGACAATTTTTGCAATCTTTAAAGAGATCTCTATTAAGTTTCTTCGCAATAAAACCAGCAATGTAAGTATGCGTTGCTAACCTTAATGTTTCGTATGTTGTACTAAGATTACTTACTACTGGTTTTGGTAAATCGATAGCAAGATTTAAAGGTGTTAAACTGTTTTCTTCATATGTCAAGAGATTTTTATAAGTCAGTAATGCATCTTCAGTGAAATCTTCACAATTTGCACCAGGGGATTGCGATGAAATTAGGTTGTTGAGTAAAAGTGTTTTGTAGGCAGATATAAATGAACCACAAGTAGGGTTCGTGCACCCAATACTGCGAATTGATCCAAAAAAGTTTTCAATTGAATCTTGATTAAGTGATCTTGGAAGAAGCGACTTAATACCTTTTTCTTCGAGAGCTTTTGTTAATGTTTGAAAACCTTAAAATAAATAAATAAGGAGCCTATTAATAATTAT
>JAIPRL010000446.1:80893-140358 GCA_025469235.1 Pemphigus obesinymphae | reverse complement strand
TTTCTTTAACTTAAATATTTAAAAAGGAGAAAGGAGAGATTTTGGAGGGGTAAATAAAAAAAAACGTCTGATTATTGGATGTAGTTTTTTTTTTTTTTATTATTTATAGGTATTATAGGTATTTAAAGTTATGTGTGAAGAAAGCTGACGGGCGTAAAACTTAAACAGAAATAGGGCCGACGAAACACACAACTGTTTCGTGACATGACACATAAGTATATTTCATATAAAGAATTAGATTTTTTTTTCTTTTAGAAATTTAATCTCTAGAGGGGCCGCCCAGCGCTCGTAGGCGCCGGCTACGGTCAATTACCAAGATATCTCTCATTTTCATGAAGATGCGATTAATATACATACGCAGATATATTTAATATAAAAACAAATAAAAGGAGAGAAAAAAAAAACAAACATATATGAATGATACCGGCCAGGTAATAAAAAAAACCACTCACGTCCACATTTCCACCGACTTGTCCACGGACGCCAAGCGCCGTGGGAGGAATCCCGGAGAAGGTCTACTCCATCATGATCTTCCCGCGAGCTTTGAAAAAATGTAAAGAAAACAAAATTAAAAGATTCTATTTTAATTTACTTTTTGTTTGTATATGTACCGTAGCGTTCGGTAGTCGGGACGAGAGAGAAGTTTTTTCGACCACGCTAGTGGGGTAGGCCGCCGAACACGGAAAAATTGTCATACACCAAAATATAGAGTAGGAGTGGATCACCTGGCCGATTATGTTATATAATCTTAATTATATCGCGATGTTTGTCGTGCGTAGAAATGCGGCGGTGCGACGAAAACTTACAAATAATATCATTAATTATAATTTACTGCGTATAAATTATACGCAGTTGGTGGCAACGCGACCTGCAATTAAATTCTTTATATTTAAATAGTATCCACTGATTTTGGGTCGTTGCAGTACCTTTATTTCTAGTTTTTGTATTATTATAGTTATTCTCTGACCAAACGAGCCACCGCTAGTTCTTTTTTTTTATATTCTAACCTGACACCATTATTCCTATCATATTTGATTAGAAATAATATGTAATCGTAATGTATGTTTCTACATTATTCTAATTATGAATGAAGTCAATGTTCGAAGAGTATCTTCAAAAGTTGGTTGTTCAAAACACCAAAAGGAGTTAACAAAATATATTATACAGTTTTACATCAACACAAGAATTATATTTGCATGTAAACAATATAATCAACATATAGCACACAAAAAAAATACTGAAAAGAAGTTGAAGAAAATGTCAAGATTAATTTAATAAAAACAATGACAATTTTTTAAATAATAAAAATAATAATATTTATAATAATAGTCTGGGTAAATAAGTTTTAATTTATAATATTTAATGAATGTGTTTTCATTTTCGTATATAAACATACACTATGTATTTCAAATTTTTGGACCTCATCGGTAGTCGACGCTCCTAGTGAAGACAGTAAGTAGTGTAAAAATTTCAATTACTTTTTCCTCATGGCGTTTAAAGGGAGTGATTACACCTTATAGATCCACCATCGTTGTAATGTAAAAACGCACAATCTATTAATTTGACTCGCTGCCAGTGGCGCGTGTTCAATGTTTTTCATAATTCGATATTTTTAATTTGAACATGGATAGTGGGTACTTTGATACCGAAAAGTTTATTGTCGAAATTGAAAATCGGCCGGCAATATGAAATTCAGCATGCAATGAATATTCGATTCGCGATCTAAAAAAGAAATGTTGGGAAGAAATAACTCCTATATTTTGTAGTGAGGATAATACAGACCAAGAGAAAAAAGAAATTGATGAGTAATATGTATAATAGTAAATATGTATCCAGAGTTAATAAAAAAAACTATCAACTATTAGGATTTTAGTAGGCAAAATGAGAAAAAAATTGATTACTTTTTTTTTTTTGTTTATTTAAATAAAGAGGTATTTTATTATTTTTTCCCCATTTTCATCCCCTTCCCCCTAAACATCTTTCTTCTTCGGGACAGCCCGGTATGTATGTCTATAGTACATCTTTATTTCAATAAATAATACTAATTCATATTTAGCTAAAATATCCATATAATTAATTCATGAAAACATGGTGTAATATAAATGGTGGTATACAAATGTGAACATACAAATATATACTACTTTTTATATTACTACATTATATGAATAAAACTTTATTTTAAATGTTTATTTACATTAAGAAGTATTTATATACAAAAATTATTAATATATAAATAAAAGCTTATATTTTACCATACTGTCATTCAACTTGACCATCAGTTACAAAATATTTTGGCGTACATATCCCTCACAGTTTGTGATCCTCTTGTCACATTTGTATTTTATATATTCTCCAATCCTTGAACTGTTAAAGTGTCATCATACTGATATCCATCTCTTACCCTTACAAAGTTGTGAAGGATACAATAAGCTTTAATTATATTTTGAGCTAAATCAAGTTTAACGTTTAATGGTCGATGGAAAATCCTCCATTTATTGGAAAGGATTCCAAATGTACATTCTATATATCTTCAAGCTCTCGACAGTCGAAAATATTTTTTGTCACGGTTAAATTTTTTCCATCATATGGTCGCATTATATTTTCCGATTAACCAAAGGCTTTGTCACCTACTATTACTTATGGCATTGGTTCTGAGTTTAATGTTGAAATCGGTTTTGGATTAGGAATATTCAGATTATTCTTCACCATTTTTTTATAAAACATAGATTCTTTTGTAGTGGTGGTTCATACAATTTGCCACTGCCACCACTGTCAGGATATTATGTATAGTTTATTATATACAATAGGATATTAAACAATACATAGGTACAAAGTTACAAATTGACAATTGTATGGGTAATATTTATAATTATAATATATATATACTATTAGATGAAACACAATATAACAATAAATAAGACATAATTCAATAAAATAATATTCATCAGCCGGACGCACATGACACTTCACGGCTTCGCGGAGAGACAACGACTAACTATATTATATTATAGTTGCAACGGTGGTGGTCCACTATCACCATGGTAGGGTGAGGAATGCGGAGTTATAGATAAGATGTTACTACACTTTTTTGGGAAGTAGACACAATCGACAACGATCTACAAATTGAATGCAAAAGAATATGGCTAGAATCTGAGGTACGAAATTCATCACTGGTCAGTGACCCAACAGTAAAAGTACCAGGCTTCAATTTACCACGAACCGTATGGACCACCCTAAATCGTATTAGAACCAACCAGGGAAAATGTAATTATTTATTACACAAGTGGGGTATGGTGGAATCTCCTTTATGTAGTTGCGGGCAAAAGCAAACCATCAAACATATAGTCGAAGAATGCCCGTTAGTGAAGTTTCCAGGAGGTATTAAGGAAATCCACAGAGCCAGCGTGGAGGCCATCGAATGGATGGAAAACTTAGACGTGCGGCTGTGACCAAGGAAGTGTCAATCAAAACAATGAAACCAAGAGTTACCAATTTTTTATTACCAAACTTAATTTTTTACTGTTACTTTAATTTTAATTTTATATTTTTTGTTGCCGGAGCCATATGCTAATAATAATTATAGTTTAATATATTATTATGATATACTTACTTGTAATGTAATGTACTATTTCTGTTACCTTTTATCATAAATATCTGTTACAAAGCCATAAGGCGTTTATTATTACTAGGGCTCGGAACTTAATGCACTTAAAAAGTACTAAATATGCATGCATTTATGCACTTAAAAAAAGTACAAATATACTGTAAAAATATGCATTTTTATTTTTTTTTTTTTTACATACATATTTATATAAATAGAAATATTTTATAAAACTACAAATATATAGTTCTGAGTAAATATTCTTAAGATAGTTTAATGTATTTTATTAAATTTATAAATATATTGAAATTACAAAAATTGAAAAATGATAAAAAATATCTGTATAAAGTAAATTTTTATATTTAAATTTTCCATGGGTACTTTATTTTTAAAATAACTTTAAAAATTGAAATTTTTTTTTCTTTTCTAATGATTCAATTAAATACATATTATCTGCAAAGCATAAATAAATAAATATTAGGAAAATTAGAAAAATCGCTAAGTAGAGGTACCTACATAATTAAAAGTGATTTAAATTAAATTGCGTAAGGTATAATTTTGTTCTTAGTGTCTTATCTTCAAAATTGTAGCATTGAATCACTAAACATTGTTTAATATTTTCAAAATTGAAAGATCGCCAATTATCTGTTGTCAATTTTTTTTATATTTAGAAAAACGGCGTTCAACGTCGGTAGAAGTAATATTGTTACATATTTAAAGTAGATTTTAGAATATCATGACCGGCTATATCATCTAGAAGACCCTATAAATTCTAAAAACACGATATATGTATATTGTATTTTTAAATTGTATTACCATTAATCTTTAAATATGCTCTAAAAAATTTTAAAATTAAGAAATATGCTCTTTAAACTAAAATATCACCAAATATGCAAAAATATGCACTATAAACTTTTGATATGTTTTTCATTGTGTCTTGAAATTAATTTCTAACTTACTTAGCAATAAATCTAATAGGCCTCAAAAAACATGCAAATACAACAACTTCTGAGCCCTAATTATTACTAAATAAATAAATAAATCTATAGGTAACAACTAAAAATGGAAAAAAAGTTTAGATTAATAATACGTGAATTACAAAGTTACGTAAATTGAAATTTCTGACAACAAACGTGATTTAGCCGACTGAGGATATTTCGCACCGTGATAAAAATATACAAATAAGAATAATTCATTCAAATTCCAATAGTAGTAATTGAACGTATATCAAGATACTATTGTTTTTAGCAGATTTCAAAAAACCACAATAAAAATTTATATTATATTAAAAATATGTATTACCACAAGATTACAAACAGAGCTACCAAAAAAAAGCAATACTATAATGTTAAAACGGTCAAAATTTAAATGATTCAAAAATATCATACCTACCAGTAATATAGACATAACGTAATGTAATAGGGACGCTACATACAGGTATGCCATTTTTAAGAAGTTCTGTAAAGGCAATTTTTATGAAATTTTATAAATAATAAATCTCATCATTTAAAAATATTTAAGTTCATTTTAAAAGTAATTTAAAAATAGATCTGTATTAGTAGGTATCATTTTTTATTGTTGTGTTATCACGATATTTTTTAAGAAAACTGTTTTGCGAGAAAACATTGTTCTCGTTCTCGGTTTATAGTTGTAACTTGTAATTAAAAAATTAAATTTTGTCACAATATTTCAGACAAAATTATCTGTGTTTAACTTTCTCTTTTTTTGATATCTCAAGTATAACTGATATTTTACCATCTGTAAAACTCTCCTAAAAATAGTTTATACAAAATTACTAAGGCTGAACAAACCATTTTTTAAATTATATAAAAATAAAATTTTTTTCAAATAAAATTTTAGTTAGTTATTTATATAACAATAATGTAAAAATAATTTTTAAAAATTGTTATTTTAAGGGGTGAAAATTATGATTGAATATTAATTAGATTATGTTTTATACCAAGACCACTAGGTTTAATAATATGATTATCTATAGTTTAACTATTTATAAAGATTCTTAATAACATATTGAAGGGTATGACGAAGAGTTTTTTTCAAATTTAGTTTATTTTATCAGAACCACAAATATAAAAAAAAAATGTATTTTTAGGAGAGAACTTTTAATACATATACCATTTTTATGGCTTAGCTATTTGAAAATATTGAAAAATCTGTACGTTATATATCCTAACAAAAATGATTATTATTCTAACCCAATTTTCAGATTTCAAATATGTTAATTATTAAAGGGTGTTGAGTTTTTATTTTGTTAGCAAATAATTTCGTTAGAATTGCTTAATACTCCCTTTACGATACACGAAAATAAAAATAGCTCACACTGACGGAGTCATTTCTCAGAAATGGCAATCAGATTTATTTTCGTAGCCCGTTACCGATATCAGGATAAATATTACTACGAATTATTTACGAATGTTGTAAAATGAACCGATAGTAAGTATTGACAAGACTTTTCATTTGGTATATTATTACTGTTGAACTGTATACACTCAGATTTGTTTACAAATCATTGCTCTTTAACAATAAAATAACATTTTTGTTTTGGATTTTTAATAATTTATAACAGTTTTAATTGTATATACTTTTTAAATAGTATCCACTTTAACAACTAAATAATGAATAATAAAAAAAAAATCATAAATATTCTATAAGAAGAAGTTATCGCTCAAAGATGAACAACAAAATTGAAATATCTACTGCAAAACCAAATGTAATCCAATGCAAAATGCGTGTTGGTATACCTAATATCACAAGCTGTGTAATTATATACAATGTAAATAAATTATATGGTTTAGTATACGAAGGAATGTATACAGAAATTTTTTTTTTGGGGGAATTCATTTTTAAAATTCCAAAATATATTAAGATCCGTATTAAGATTAAAAAAAAAAAAAGTGTTTAAAATAATACTATAAAAAATATTTTCATGGAGGGAGGTTCCGGACCCTCCCAATGTGCATTCCTGGGTTTGCGTATTCACGGGCGGCGATTGAAATTTTGACTGCTTCTTGGGCAGTCTGGTATTATAGTATACATACCTACATCAATGGCGCAACCAGGGAAGTGGACCCCGGGTCTGGAATATCCTCACTTGGGCCGTATAAAGTATTAAATTTATAGTATCTATGTACTAGATTTTTTTCTTCAGTTGAAATGTTACTTTTTAAACAAGTATGGATCCTCTCCTTGAAAAAATTTTGGTTGCACTACTAATCTACATTCACAAACTTTGAAAAATATTAATATTATAATATTATATATTACTTTTTATTGAAAAAAATTCATTTTTTTTACGCCGATGATTTAGCGATAACTGCACAAGGACATACGTTTAGTGAAATCGAACAAACACTCACACAGGCGTTGGAGAAATTGGATAGATACTATATACAGAACTCACTAAAACCCAACCCAACAAAAACGCAAGTAAGTGCATTTCACCTCAATAATAAGCAGGCAAGAAAGGAACTTAAAATACAGTGGCGAGGCATCAATCTTGAGCATACACAAACACCCACGTACCTAGGAGTCACTTTAGATAGGACATTAACCTTTAAAAGTAACTGCGAAAAAATCAAAATGAAAGTCGCAACACGAAATAACCTAATTAGGAAATTAACCGGAACAACATGGGGAGCTAACCCCCAGCTGCTACGAACCACAGCACTCGCTTTATGCTATTCAGCTGGAGAGTATGCTTGCCCAGTATGGAGCAGATCGTGCCATGCGAAAAAGGTGGATGTAGCTCTAAATGAAACATGCCGCTTGATAACTGGATGTTTAAAACCCACACCCATACCTTTGATACAAATTCTTGCTGGTATAGCACCCCCCGACATTAGAAGAAGTGTGGCCAGTGATGCTCAAAAAACAGCCAAGGCAAATGATGAAAGGCACCCGCTCCACGGATACCAACCGGCCCCAAGCAGACTGAAATCAAGGAAAAACTTTTTGAAATTGACCACAGAAATTACAACATCACTTAAATATGAACGACATCGAAGATGGATAGCATTAAATCGAACCAATAGTTTTAGAATAAAATCCATGGAAAAACTTCCACCTGGATATCGTTGCGAATGAAACACATGGAAAACACTCAATAGATTGTGAGTGGGTGTTGCCCGAACGAAGAAAAATCTATTTAAGTGGGGTTACAATATGGAAACTGTAGTGTGCGATTGTGGAAGTGAACACATGGAAAAACATATTATACTCTTATGTCCCCTGAACTCAGTGTCATGCACACCTGAAGATCTAGCGAAAGCGACTGACGCGGCTATACAAGTAGCCAATCAATGGAGTAAAAAAGGAGTATAACAAAACAAAGCATCTATATCATAGCCCGGACACGATAAGAAGAATTGAAAAAAATGAAGTTTTTTTTTATAACTTCGAAAATAATTGCGACCAATAAAATTTGACATTATCATCCTAATAACGATGAACTTGTTCTGCCTTAAGATTTTATATTTTTTAAATTTTATATTATTTTATTAATAATGTGTCAAAATTTAGTTTCTTAATTACAACTACGGCCCAAGAACAATTTTTTCTCGCAAAGCTGTTTACGATAAAATAATGCATGTGTAACCTGATGATAACTTACTCCAAACTAGTTGTTACCTTTATAAACATTTTACGAATACTCCAGGCAAATTTTCTTTTTATATTTTTTTTATAATATATATATATATTAATTTCGTATTATATAATATATAAAATATTGTTATTATATCTTGTGTTGTATAATATCTTACATTAAGAAAATATACTTTTTAACACTTTTGGATAGATTTTTAATATCTACAAAGGTAATATGTGATCTTAGCCCTACCCCCACATACAAAATTCCTGCCTATGCCACTGTCTGAAACTATAATACCTGGCCTGATTAAATATTAGATTAAAGATAGGAATAATTTTAATAGAAATTAAACTAGTGCTTTTGTACCTATGTATTTATTATGAACCGTTTTGACAATGACAAAAAAAATAAAAATCCGTTTCTATATGTTTTTAAATGTTAGTACCGTATGTTATTTTTGTTATGATATTTTTGAAAATATATTAAAAAAACTGTTGTGGATTTTCAACTATAGCTCTTTCAATAATATTCACTTTAAAAATTATTTTATTTTTTTTTGATAGAGAAAAATGTTAACTTTGCTTTCTCTAAAAGACCTTGTTGATTACCTACCTGCTAAAATATAAATAACCCAATATTTGCGTTTAAAAAACTGAAAGTAAAAGAAAAAGTCACGGTCATTTTGATGTGAAAAATATGTTTCTGTAATAATAATGTGTACTTACTGTTGTATAACCCTTGTTTTTTCGTCATAATAACCATATATAATAAAATCATAATTAAACTTTTAATAACGTACAATTTTTCTCTATAATTAATTTGTTCTTATCACATTTTATTTCTACGAATTAAAAATATGTTAGATATATTTTAATTTATTTTGATAGATTTGTTTAAGTACCTAGTATAAATTTACTGTATAATATTTAAACAAGTTAGGAAAGACCATTCTGTGTGCGTGCTAAATTTCAGGTTTCCAATCGTATTTTAAGAAATAATCTAAAAATACTACAAAACAAAACGCTTAATATTCATTTTCCAATATAGTGACCAAGTGAATAATATTTCTTTTAACTGTACATTGAAAATAATATAAAACGAATAATTTCTAACTCTCTAGTAATCAAATGAATATAACTCGTTAACTATATGTACTATAGTGACTATATACGGTCAGATGCACAGACGGGCATATAGAGAGACGGACACGGCGGGAAAATTAGGCAACTAAACTTAATTTTTTAGAAACCTAAAATCAAAAAGTAAGTACACAACGATATTATATAATCGTCTTTTTAAAATAATTTCGTATTATTTTCACCGTATACGGTTGAATAATGATTTTAGGTATCAAGAAAAAAAAAAAAAAGAAGTAAAATGAGTAGTAGTATGTATAGTGATCGATTATTATTATTATTAATATTATTATTATTATCATCATTGCGTTAACGTACTGCTCCTCTTCGTGTCGAAACGAATAATCGTATTTTTTTTATCTAAAATAAAATTATAAAGCCTACCGAAATTGATACGGTATCCTCTGCATACCTGCGTGGGTCGTCGCTTGCAGCAGGTATCGACGGTGTAATATTATGGTTTATAATGATCATAATAATAATAATAATAATAATAATAATAATAATGAGTATTACTCTATAATAATAATATGCGGCGTGCACCGTTTATATTTATACTATATACGTACAAAAGCCCGAGAAACACACACACACAAATATAAATTTACATACATATATCTCTACACGTATATTTTACACACACTTCCAACGTTTGGAATGACGTACGGGACCGATTGTAGGACTTGCGTGCGTTTGTGTGTGTGCGTGTATTAAATAGCGGCTTCCGAACTCATCCAGACGCATTAAAACTCTCTGCTTTGATGTTCATAAAGTACACTCGCGCGCACAATCGGGGGCCCTTTACGCGAACCCAGCGCGTGCGAGGTACATATAGAATATTCGGCAAAGTAATGTATATTATGACTCGCGATGACGTCATATGTCTCCCTCGACAATTTTGAGTTTTAACCGTGTGCCCTGTGCAAATTGTTATTATTATTTATATAACCGCGTGCATATACAAGTGTTAAATTATATATATATATATCGTATAATAATATGTCTATTATGTGTTATCACATGGATGTTCGCCTGGAGGAGATTCTATACTAAGTGCCCGACTTGAGTGTTTTAGTTGGCCGGATATATTTGACTGAAAAATATAGCTGGAATAATCATAATTACATATTTCATTCGACTATTATATTATAAAATTTTTTTTTTCGTTTGCAGAAATAATTTTTTACGTATATTTAAGTCCCTTGAATCGAAACGTATACATTATATTTTTTTATTTATTTCATTCTGAGCGAAGCGAGGAATGTATTAGTTTACAATGATGTGATTTATTTATTTTTTTTTTATCCCCGTACTCAAAAATAAGAAGAAGTGCTCTGATCATTACATGTAGCACTATTTAGCACTTTCTATAGTAGAAAATTTCGACTAGTTGGTACTTTAGAGAGGTCAATTTTTGATTTTTTTTTTTTTTTAATTTTTCGATAAGCTCATAAGAAAAGAAAAATTAGCATAAATATCGGTAAACACGATTTTGGTAAAATTGTTCATAACTATATATTACGAATATTTTTTTCGAAAATTGTTACTTATTTTTAGGCTATTTATAGCAATATACAAATTTGAGATATTTAATTTATATTAATATTAATTTTAAGTTTAAGGACCTGAAAATTTATTAAAGTATTCAAATTACGTAATTCTAACTACAGAAAAAAAAAAATTAAAAATCGATAGGTGTAATATTTTTTAATAGCCATTTCATTTTTTCCGAAAATATTTATTATTTTGGTATGAAATGTGTTAGAATTTCAGGGAAATAATAGATCTATATAAATGTGAAATTATCAAGGAAAACGTATATAATTACAATGTAAGGGAAAAATATTTTGAAAATGTTAATCCATTTTTGGGCTACTAATTGCAATTTTAAATTTTGAGTAATTTAATTCATGTTAGGTATAACTTTTCTACTATACAGGGAAATTCAATTTTCGTTAATTTTTTTTTTTTTTTCTTAATATGTATTTGTTTATCAAAATAATAATTTTGAAATCAGAATTTAGTGGTAGGACTTGATTTTAAAGTTATATTAAATTGAAATTTAACGATTTCATCATATTCGTTTAAGAGGAATGTTTACTTATGTTTTACAATAGTAATCTACGTTTAATGGGAGCTGAAATAAGTGTTGTCATGTGCGGGGTCCTCGATTTAAATGAATACCTTATTATATCCAAATAATTGTTTGTACTTTTTTCAACTTTTTTTATTCATTATATTATATAATATAACAATATTAATATATAACATATATATTATTATTATAATCTGCAGTAATTGTCAAGTATATACAGCAAAGCTTCGCTCAACATCATTTTTTAGAAATAAATGATTTATCATTGCTTTCAAATGTAATATATATCCACCACTAGTATCCTACCCAAAGAGCGAAGTGCATCCACCCTTTACTGACTGGCTATTTTTATTTTTATTTTTTTCCCAGACAATCAAACTGACAACACAATTTCCGACCATTGCTGCAAAGTACGTTTTTCATTTTTGCCGGATTAAATCATATCGAGGTGAGTTCAGTAGTATTTACTTTTCGACGTAATGTACATATATATATATATATATATTTATACATAAATGTATACATTATATTTATACATTGTATATAGGAACTCTAGAGTTTCCCGAAAACACTATTTTTCAGAATAAATTAATAACATTTCTATATTTATATAAGTAAATATATTTATATACACGGAAAATCTAGAGTTTTCATGGAAACAGAAAAAAACTTTTTCAGAATTAATTTTGAACAATATAGTAGTTTAATGTATTCGGTAATGAACAACAATTTCATTATTTGGTTAACTCTTAATTAATTTACGTTTTTAAATACATAAATACATATATTATATACTATATATAAGTGGGTTAAATATTAAATAATTTTATAGCAATGCGATATATTTATAGTTTTTATATTAAATGATAAGCGTATTTTTTTTGTAATTTTTACGTGAAGTTAAAATTTAATTTCAATCATTGTATTTGTTATTTGGATTATAAAACTTCATACTTACCTTTCAACAAAGAGTTTTATATACTTCGCCTACTATTATAAAATTACTTTTATTAATAATAATGGAGATTAATATTAAACAGGTGTCTTTACCGGTCATTACAATTGGTGCATATAAAAAAAAAACTTTACAGTATACAAAAACATATTACTATACCTACATGTTAATTGTTATAGTTGATTTATTATATTGGTTGATATCTCAAGCAAAAAATATTGGATAAAAAAGTAATTTTATAATAATTCCCATATTCTGCACACACAATAGCCAAACTCAATTGAAGAAATTGTTTAAAACATTAAAATCTTATGGATAGAGAATTAAGTTGTACGAATATTTAGGAGAGATGGATTTTTAAAATATGGTGTTATCAAAAATTTTAGGAAAATGTATCAGTTTTCAGCTATTGATATAGTAAATAGTAAATATTAATTATTATATCAAAATTTGAATTCAAATGAACAATTGTATAACTTCTATGCAGTCCGTTGTTATTGTTTTTATCTCATTTCCCAATACAGTCAGAGACGATACCAGATGTGAGATAAATTACATGTCCCCATACTTTTCGTGTTTTTAATGATAAATGGGTATTTTGATAAAAATCGTGTTAAAAGATGGGAAAATTTGAAATTAGAGACTTTGGATGAAATCGTTTAACCGACTGTTGAGAATATAGGTAAAAGAATAACACCATAAAATTTGAACGAGTGCAGTATAGAAAATTTGATTTTAGAATCACAAAAAAAAAAAATTATTTTACCTGATTAAATTGTTGACATTAATTTGCTTTAAAAATGTCCTGATTGAACCAATAAAAAAGTGTTTGTGTGTGTGTGTGTGTGTGATATGTCCTCTTAAATGTTAAATATTATAATCGTACATTGTCTTTATCTGATCAAATATTTATTTAAAATTTAATACGAAAAAAGTGAAGAATGTATTATTACGCCAATATATATATGTTATCACATTTTTGTATATATAACATGTATAAATTGGATAAAATTTTCGATGGTGATTTCATTTTTATTTTATACACATTTGTCGAAAAAGAGTTTAAGAATAGGTAAATAAACGGTCAAAATGGTTTCAATATAATTAATAGTATGTAATTTACGTGGCATATTATAGTAATTAGAATACCTTGACCGTATAATTTAGTTAGGTAACGATTTATATAATGTTGGGATGTTGGGCGTCCATATATATATATATATATATATATATATAGATACTATGTAATTGGTTTAAATATTTATTCGTGCAGAATTAATGTAGTAGTTGAAATTGAATAATGCACAACTGTGTGAAATAATATGTCAACAAGCTTTCGGCTTACAACATTTATAATATATTTGAGACTCTTAACGGAATTATCAATATATTTAAGGAGAAGCGTATATATCTAGTCAGATTATATTATTAGAATCATATTATAGTTCTATTTATCTCGAGCACACAATATATTTTGTATATTATTGGCCATTGTGATGAGTAATTGAATCGTAAATATAAATCGTAATCATTATTATTCGTTCCGTCTCCAAGCTAAACGACTATTTCTCGTTTTGATCAAATTCTGTCGGATACGCCATTACACCAATATCCTGCACAAACAATTTGATTTTGCGTAGGTATTCGTGTATATATAATTTGTTCGTTTTTAAAAGTGTTTGAATGTTAAACGAATTTTATATATAAAATTTATTTGTTACTTTCGATTTATAAAAATGCCTTTTATCGTGGAAAGCGCTGTATCCCATTTCACAATTTATATTCCATTCAATTATTTCTGCTCATTTGTTATTTACACTTCAATAGTTTGTATAATTAATACACGTTTGATAGTCTTATCTTAAATTGAATTTGAAAACATAATAATAACACACGTTAAAATATATTTATATTGTTTTATCATCAATTTCAATACTTCACTGATACTTATCATATTTATTGGTTTTATGTTAAGTGACGTTCTTAATTATTAAATATTGGTTATTTTATAATATGCCTACCAATACCGCTTTAGTCGACTCTTAATTATAATATAATTTAATTTCATGTTGTTTAAATAAATGTATATTATTGAAATAATAATTGTTTTATTTATAATAATATTTTTAATAATATTTCCACTGTTAAACGTACTAAAAACAAATTGAATTATAATATTAGTTATTACTATATTTATATATGATGTTAAATGTTACCGATGTATTGGTTATTTGATATATTTGTTTCTACAGGTTGTACATGGAAATTATTCTATCAATACTCATATAATGTTTTAAACCTGATAGGTTTGTGAATTTGATCTCGTCTTTTTGGCTTTTAATCAGAATTAATACCTTTTTGCCAAACAACCCATAATGATTATTAGTCATTGATCAAGTTTTATCATTTATTCCATAGTTATTATTTATAATTAAATTTATTACAAAATGTTTTTAAACAAAATTGTACATTCATTAGTGAAGTTAATGGGACCAGTGGCGTAGCGAATTTTGAGATCACAAAAGTAGGTATATTACGCATTTTATACCATATAAATTATTCTAAAATATTGAAATTTTTTTACTAAAATATGTTCACTGTTATAAAACATATAATATTATATTTAATTTAATTTAAGGCATAAAATAAATTTTAATTTAATATTTTCATAATCGTTATAACTTATGTGTAGGTGTATTTTATATTTAAATTTGTTTATGAAATATTTTTTTATAATATACCTGTCACATACATTTTTATGACGGTTTATTGTGTTTAATATAGTTTTTATTGTTATAACTTTAAAACTTATTGATAAAAAACGACATTATATGACAAATAGGACACCACACTTATATATTTTCAATGTAAAACTCACATTAGTATTTCTAATATTTAATAACTTACAATCATATTATAAAAACAATACAAAACAAAACACAAATTATAGCTAACAGCATTATCTAGCTTCGTGTCAATCCAATTTTACATATGTGAATTTATATCCATTTTATGAGTTATCAAAAGATATTTCTTTTTTAAATATTTTAATAATTTTCAATCTTAAAATAGGTAATCAATATTTGCGAAAAACGGCCAAATATTGCGCTATATAATATTATTAGCTAGAATTTTCTTTTTGTTTTATATTTCTAATATATTCCCAAGTTGATAAAACTCTAATATGTATTAACGTGTTTTTAAAACAAATATTGTGATTATACAACAATAAAAACTGGTATTGATCTAAGTTTACTTTAAAATTACTTTTTAAATTGTTCGATATTCATTTTTATAAATATTTTATCGAAATTTTAAATTTTATTTAAATTATACCTATTTAAATATACCTCTAAAAAATCGAGATTTTTGCATCCTTTAAACAGTTTTGTGAAACATTTTATTTTTTAAACAAATATTGTGATTACACAGCATTAGAAAGTGGCACTAAAACGGGATTATATTTTAAATTCTTAAAAAATATGTTTAAATATTTTCGAATTATCTATTAGATTTTAATTTTTATTAATATGTCACATAAACTGTATTTACAAAACCAGTTAAAAATCAGTCTTTTAATAATCTAAATACGTACATTTCTATTCGAAAATTTTTTGCAATCCATAACTTTATAAAAAAAACTCGTATGGTAAATATTTGCGAATTTTTGCAAAGAGAGTGTGGTTTAATTTAATAACAAATTGTCGAACAAACTATAATATTCTATAAATGAACTGATATTTAAAAAAATATGTAGGCATATACTTAGGATTAAAGTAAAATAAATGAAAAACTAAAATAATTTTAAATTGAGATTTTTTTTCTCTTGTTAGATGAAACGGTTAGAAACCTCGTATACGTGTAACTGTATTATTCGTTTTGAAACAATGACATTGTTAATCGATGCACATCTTCGAATTATTATAGTTTGTTTGTACAAATAAACATTGAACATAGTTTGCGTTTTTTAATTGGTATATATTGAACTTTTTTTAAGAACGCATGCAAGATTTATTTTAATAACGTCTTAAATTCTATTTTTCCTTCCTTCAATTTATTATTTTCACAATTTTAATTGACTTTACGAACGAACAGAACAGTACAAGATGCGATATGATGAACAATGTATTACGCAAAACACTCTTGTTCTGATCGCTGAAAACCCGAGTACCGTGTTTCACTTAGGCTGTTTAAAAGGATCAAAAGTTATTTAATATTAATGTTTTCAGTACTGTGATATAAATGTCATGGCGTTTGTAGAGAAATATTTTATACTTCACTTCAATGAACGGAAGAATAATAATTACTAATTAGTCACGGAATCTCTCGGTTTGTTTTATTATATTTACGAGTGTTTCTGAAGTTGATAACCATACCGATCATCGTGCAATATTTATAGTTATTCGAGTAATCATTGGAATATCGTTATTTAACGTCATCAGTGTTCTTAAACGATCGCTATTACGAAGAAAATGTTATTATTATTATTATTTTTTAATTCAACGTGCAATAAAATATTACACGTGTCGCGTTTCGTATAAAATTATCGGAATTTGTTTTTTCTATATTTTTCCAAAATAAATACACACAATGTACCTATATAGTTAGTTAGAACGGTTCGTGCCGAATTTATAAACGGTCCGATACATTCGGAGGTAAATACATACCGGAGCTGGTATACGATACCGCGACCATGACCGCTAACCGCGGTATACGTACAAATGAATAAATGAGAGAACACGTCTTATAGACGAGACACGGCAGACTCCACAGGTTATACCCGTCGATTCGGGTGGCTCTACACGGTCGACATAAAATCGACACTCGCGCCCGTGTAATCCGGTCGCAGTACGCGGCGCGGGACGGCGGTTGGAAGTGACGGTGAGCCGAGAGAGAGAGAGAGAGAGAGAGAGAGAGTCAGGTAATAATATGCGTGTATCGTTCATCCCGCCAGCGGTTGGCACGAGTGGTGGCGTCGCATATATATATATATATAGCCTTACGAACATCACCACCTTATTATATAATATGTATACGCACGTACAAAATATAGAAGAACCTCTATAATGTTATATTATTATTATTATTATTATTATTATTATTATTATTATTATTATTATTATTATTATTATTTATTATATTCCAACAACCAGCCCGCAGCAGCCCCTATATTATGTACCGTTGTCGAAGGGGGCGCGCAGTGGACTAGGCGGAACGCGGTCGATGGCGGAGGGTGTGGGGAGGGATGAGGAGGAGGATTAGAATACGGGGGGGGGGTGATGCGAATAACATAAAGAGGGGCGGTGATTTGTTGTTGTACGGGCTGACGACGGTAGGGGCGCGGATCGCTCGCTCTCTCCGGGAAATGCCGACGGGAATGCGCGTGCCGAAAGTGCTCGCGCTTTCACTCCGGGAAATGACGTCGTGTCCCGCCGTCGTCGTCGTCGTCGTCGTGTGTTCCGCGTGCGTCGTCGTGTCCGCCAAACTCGGCCGGTCGTATCCCGTCGCTGACGCGCGCTCTCCGCGGGTGGTGTCTGTGGCCATTGCCTGCTGCGGCTGTCCGGTCGGTCCGTCGGTGCGCGCCCCCTCCCCCATCCCCGCCACCGTAAGCGGCAATACCGCGGTCGCGTTCGATTCCACGGGGAAGCATTGCAACGGCCACACTGCCGGACGTCTCGTCCGCGCGTATCCGGAGAGAAAAATATTTGAAGGTATGTATAATATGTATTATTATATTTAAGGCTTTTCCGATAAATACGACCCCGTTCGAATTCCGACGCGATCGATGTTTTATTACGATGTTTTTTTTTTTTTTTTTTTTTTTTTCAATTCATTTATCGTGTTAAAAATTATTATGCATATTCGTATACAATATGTACGAGCGTTATTTAAAAAAGAAAATGTACGTTCTCGTTTTAAAACATTTTTAGTATCTTCCCGGAAATAAATCACATCGATTCGCACAAAACAATAGTTACTATATAATTATAGAGATATTTGAGATTTTCAATTTTTATAATATTTGCCAATAAACACTTGCATTGAAAGACGTTTTACACACCGTTTAACATTAATATGTGACCCAATTTATTGCTTGTTATTAGAGAAATATATTGTATTTTAATTTTCGTCACTATAAATTCCGTTTTATATTTTTTTTTTTATTTATTTAACACATATAAGCAACGGAAACTAAGACCTTTGGCCGTTACAATTACAAATTAAGAAGTTAGATTGGTACGGATATTCAATTTTACAGTATAAAAATAATTATATTATTTATACCCAATATTATATTCTCTGATTTTGGGTGATAGTTGATCATTTATTATTATTGTCAATTTCTCAAAAATATTCTATATAATATTAACACGAAAATAAAATGTCATAAAAAACGCGAATAATAATAATAATTTTTCCATTTGATACGCAAAGTGTATTAATTAAAGCTCTTGCGCCCGAAACTACACGTCATTGTCGTCTTTTGAAATTGAAATTCCACGTTTTAATTTCGACTTTAGTTCAAAGGATAATTTACAGTATTTGCATACTATTTTAAAATACAAATTATCAGAGACATTTTCTTTATTGTCTGATGAAGCGCTTGAAACTGTAATAAAAAAAAAAAAAAAAAAAAAACTAACATTATTATTATATTTTATAATTATCACATTATGAGTTTTGACATATTTTGTAATTTATGTAATTTTGAAAAATCAACATCAATTGTTTATTATATTTTTATCGTAATAATATTGAATCTACTCTTGGGTATAAGTACTTATGCAATTAAGCACCACCGGGGTAATGAAAAATAATGTTACCGCTAACGAAATTTATTTTACATTCTGACTAAATAAAGGATATAATTATATTATTCATATAGGTTTTTTTTTTTTTTTTAAATAATCGGAAACTTTTATCCAACATATAAAATATACTAAGGTAAAAGTCAAACAATATATTCAATTCTTACATATTTTTCAGTTTATCTAAGGGTTTTTGATAAAATCGTGAACAAATAATAAATAAAATGTCATAGAAAGACGAGTAATTGTGGTTTCATGCTACTACATGATATTATAATCTATATATATATATATATATATATATATAATATAAATAAGTCATATAGGTAGCTAATATAAACATACAGTTTGTAAATTTAGATTTTTATTTATACATTATTATTATTAATATCATCGTATGATATGATAATCATATTAAATTATATATATATATATATATAACGAAAAAGCTTAAGGCATTTATTTATTCTTATATTATTTTTTAAAATATACTATAGTGGGTAAAAGTGTTGTAATTTTCAGACTTTATGATGTGTAATATGTATATATATATATTATTTTTTATTTGATTTTATGTCAATGGGCGTTTAATTTAAAAATACCTTTGTTTCTACGCTCTTGGTATTTTCGTAGGTATACTTTACTTCAAAAGATGTCGTATAGGTGGTATGTTTCCTTTCGCCAAAATTACATTAATTTTACATTAAAAATAAAGAGATTCACGGGCATATATAAAAACCATATTATTATATAAGAACTTCTTAGAGAAACTCTCTATACAGTATGTATTATTCAATTTAAAACCGTAACAAATAACTGATATGCCGCACTTATTACTATTTTGAATAACACTGAACAATAAATTTCAGTTGATCGTTGCGTCAAACTTTTTAATAAATTCATTTTTTTTTTTTTTTCATATTCATACTCTAAAAAATAAAATAAAACTATAGTAATAATTGAAATAACAAGTCGATGAAATGAACCGATAAACTAATCCCAATTCGATTTTAATAACAAAAAATATATATAACATTTTTTGTAAAATATATTTGTTAAAAAGTATTATAAATAAAACATTGAATTTACTCGAGAAAAAAAATATATTGATTATACTATTTTAGAACACGCGATACAGATATTATCAATACATATTTAATTATTACAAAATTATATATATTCCACACGATGATCGAAGTTATTCGTATCAGATTTTCGAAAATATCACATATAATTGACGGTTTTATTACAATGTTCCCTATACCTGTAATCTCACAAGTATTCCCATAATCGCATACAATTTATTATAAATTTATAATACATGTAGATGATTAAAAAAAACAATTCATACAAAAGTATACAATAAATTATAATAGTTTTTATGTAAATAATTATCAAAACCACGCGCATATTATAATTGAGTAGGTATACTAACATCTAGTTGAATCAAAAAAATAAAAACTAGAATAATTAAATCAAAGTTAGTAGTTTTATTTTTATAGTACTACACTTATTATATTTTAATCTCAACTGACTAGCATTTCTAGTTTCTACTTTCTACACAATATATCGTATTATGATATTATCTACTATGTACGCATAGTTTTTTATAGTTATATTTCTAAAAAGTGCTTTATTTTGATGGCGGTGACTTAGTTTTTGTCAGTTTTTAATACAATTACCTGCATTAGTTTTCACATTTATTACAACAAGAATATCCAGACTTATTTCCACCAAATACTACTATACAATATAAAATGTATGTAAAATTGTATTACGGTTACCGCAATGGTATTCGAATGTGAAGTGTATATCCTCAATAAATAGAACGTGCATAAATATGTTGTCGTATTTATGTAAGAAATTTTTCAGACATAGATTAATAAGGTCCAAGAACCATTTTTAGTTTATTTACATAGTTAAATAGAAATTTAACAAAATAATAATAAAATAAATAATATAGTAATATATGATAGGCCGTAAATAATATTACAACTTTACTTGTGCGTATATGGTACATTAAAATCATGATGTATCACAGTGTCACTCGTAGTAGGCACTCGAAAATAAACGGCCATACTTCTTTTTTTCATCTTAATATTCCAACATATCCCTTTTACATTTTTTAAACAGAAAGCCATACAAATTTAAGCTGGTCCAGAACATAAGTTTCAAACATCTAAGGATGTAAGTAAAAATATTAAATATAAAAATAAACCCAGGTAAATTATTTTCGAGTTTAGTTCAGTATGTATATTTGAGCAATTCTACAACTAAGGAAATACTTATATCCACAAATAAAAGTTAATTTACTCGTATTATGTTTGCGAGGACTTTTCGTAGATTCCCATAAGTTATCTGCTTTATAGAGTATTTATCTTAAAAAGTATCTTGTTCAATTATCCAATAAGCGGTATAAATTAATTGAATTGTGTTGGATGTATTTGAAGTGTTGAGTACTTTAGAATATATGAGTTGTAAGAGATATTACATTTTTCCTGGTTGATTCGTATTCTGGATATTTTATGATTATTCGTGAAATTATTATACTTCACATCTAGATTGTACCTTTTATGAGGCTTATGATTATTTTCTATAATACGAGTAGGTGAAGTGAGTCTGTATAATGTAAAATTAGTACTGAGTTTAATATATGAAATTCTATGGATTCTCATATTTTTTTTATAACTTTTTACCAATTTTGGACTCAGAGTAAAATGGTTCTAATAACTATCATTATTGTATATGTTACACAGAATAAAAATGTACTAAATAAATAGGTACAAGTTTTCAATAATTATAGATATTTAAAAATTATTTCCTTAACATTTTTAAAATACCGAAATTGAACCTTTTTAGTAACATTGGTGGTAAATGAACGGAAACAATTATTTTAAAAGTGGGTATAGGTATAATGTATATTATGTATCCATGGGCGTTCTCACAAGGGGTGATATGGGGATGGATCCCCTCGTGTGGCCTTTTTTCTTAATGTAGTACATATACATATTTTATGCAGTACTTCATTGCAGTACACTTTCGATAATCATGTCTAAAATAATGAGAGTACGTATATATTATGATATTATAACACAACATGTACCTAAGTGGTAGTACCAGTAAAGTGCAACTCTATATTATAATTGCAAATATAATGTCCATGCTGAAAAAAATGAGGTAATAATTCAGACCAGGCGCAGTGCTGTACTCTAGTGGCTATAAGTCGCTTGATAAATATTTTTATTTGATTTGATAATACCAGAGAAATAATATAATAACGTCTATTTTTTATAGAATATTATTTTTTTATATAATGATGAATTGATTACTATTGATTGGTAAGTAGCACTGTGCCTCATCTAATTTTCAGTAGCATTAAAGGAACATGCGTCCGTCATGATTTGCCAGACCTAATATTTTTAAGACCATGAGTAGTAAGGATAAAATATGGTGAATAACCGTGGTTATAATATAATAACATTTTCCGGATGGTGGTTTTTATTTTTTGTTATCAAAAACCAGGTAGATTGATAAGGAGTTTCCCCTGCCCACCTAAGATATTATGATTATACAAGTTAAGAATTTCGCTAGGGGCGCTGCCTACTAGACAAAGGAGCTAAATTCTATGACTTTATTTATTTACATAAATTATAAACAAATAAATGTATTTTTTATTATTATACATAAAACATAGGTAGGTGGTTATTATTATTATTATTATTAATTATTTATAATCAATATAATATAACATGATGTACCTATGTTATTATGTTATATTATTATGTTAATAAGGCATAGGCTATGTTAAATCTATACTAATTTACACATTTTTTTTAAAAACGTTTTTCATTTTTATTTTGTGTTCAATTTCTACTTAGAAAATTAATAATTATAGTTTATAATATAATTTTTAATTTGTTGACATTTAGATATATTAAATTCAAAAAAGTCGTCCGGATACAGATGGTATATCAATATTATTTTATAACTGAAAGAAAGATACATCATTACATTCAAAAAATGATTCTCAGTGACGCACAGTATAAAACTATAATTTAAATTAAAAATATATAGGTACATATATATAAAGGTAGCCATGACGGTTTTATTTGGTTTATTTCCTCTACATTTGTAAAATATTGCCGCTATAAAAGGTAGTTTTTCAACAATTAAATACAATTTAGCTGAAAATTATAATAAGAACAACGGCCCTAAATGAATTATTATTTTTTCTAATTTAACGTCATTTTTAAGAACCGTTAACATTGTTGGGCATCCAAAGAAAAATACATAATTATCCCCAAGTATTTTGATGTTTTGGCTCAAAAGTCAAGAAAATTATAAATATTAGGTATTGTAGATTTATTAATGATATTATAAAGTTATTTAAATATATAATGATTCGATGTACATTTCATTGAAATGAGGGATGAAGCGTAACCTCTACGGCTCATTTTCAATTAATATCTTTTTATATTCCTCTCCATTGAAAATTCCTGAGAATGCTACTGCATATATCCAATTGATTTGTCACCAAAAAGTCAACTTCTTTCTATTATTTTAATTCGTAAATGTATACAGAATGTAAAAATATCTCTCTCAGAGAGCTTACTGAGTTATTAATGCATTTCGATGCTTTATTGGATGTGAAGGCATTAAATTATTTTTTATTACTGTGTCAAGGCAGAAATATTTTTTCGAGAACAGCTAAACCCTCATAGTATTATTTCTATTTAAAGTATTTGGACGTGTGTAATAAAGACACAGTTCTCGAACGTAATTTCGGTTCTATTTTCTGCTAATTATCAGTTTAGATAATTAAATCATTTATATTATTGTACAAAGATTAAAATTCAAACGAAGATGACGTATTTTCACATACAAAAATATTGTCTTCAGTTATATTTGTTTACACATGTTGTAATTTAATGACAAACAATCGTTTAATTTTCTTTATACCTCAGATCTTCCAATCAATATGAGTGTATTACATGCAATTAATTAAATATTTTCGTTCATTTTCTGGCTTTCGGACGGAATGCCGCATTTGTCAACATTAAAGACACCAACAACGGTCAGTGTGGACTTCGAGAATTAATTATAACAGTCATACATAGACGGTTAATATATAAAAAGTAACCCAAAATACTATGCATATGTACAAACACGTATCTATATATTACGCGTATACTTATTCGCCAGGGAGTTTATCATTAATTACGAAAAAAGTGACTAATTGATTTATATTTTTTGATTTTTGGATGCTGAACGTATACAAAGGAAAACCGTGCGTTCGGTTAAATAATCTTATTATCTTTATCTATTGTGTCTTTAACATTATATGTTTATGATTGTATTTAAATCTAACAAGATTTATAGTGAAATATAAATATATATTTTAATTTACCTTAAATGGCCTGAAAATGGTTCAAATTTCCTAAAAATATGAACGTCGTTTACGTTCACATTATATTTTACAGAAAAGAGTGGTGATAGCGAGACGTTCACAAAATATATCGGTCTTTCCAAACACTGATGATTCATTAAAATTTATCAAATATAATAGGTATTTAACTGATTTTTCCATTTTTCCATTTTTCCATTTTTTTTTTTTTTTTTTTTTTTAAGCGGAATATCTACTTAGAATTATTTAAATACTAATTTAAACTGTAGATTTTTAATTCTTCTTTTTACCATTCCATTTCTAATGATATATTACATCGATACGTTTTCTACGCGATGTTCGACTCGTACTTTCTTATGTCTTACATTTTCTCCCTTAACTTTTTCGACAAACATTTTATTCGATATGCCTATCACGTGTACGAGGAGTATATTATATACATAGCGTGGTACCTATAGTTCATAGGTTTGAATAAAAGATATTCTTAAAATATAATTTTCAAAGCCCTCGAGGAAAGACCCATCAACGTTGGTTGTAGGATAGGTATATAATAAACGGTCAGTACCTTGTTCAAAAACCAATCCGGAACAAAGAATACCCAGGAGATACTTACAATGTGGTACTCTGATGTACGAGTATATATACGAAGTCAATACAAATATTATGTCTTCGTTCGACAATACACAAATTTCATACACTGTATGGTGTGTTTAAATCATTAATTCCACCCTAATTAAAAATAATTTCGAAGATGACCATTTCTATATTTTCTTAATGAGTGGTATCTCGATAAAAATTTACGTAATTCGATCGTTATCGGTTGGCCAGAGAAATTATTTTATTAACCACAAACGGGTCGCCATGAATGTGGGCCCTAGCTGTGCACAGCGATCAAGTCGGGCGTTTAATTTTGGTGCCGATTATTTTAACCGTTTATTTTGATTTATTTAACGGTCAAAGTAACATGACAAAAAAATCCGACCACTTTAATGTAAGTATAGGCACGCCTCTAACGGAGTTGTGTTTTTACAACGGTACTGTTCACATCAAAAACTACAACAAATATTTACGCACGCAATGCCGTTCGCCGTTTCAGATAGTACAAGAGTATTAATATTATCGTTATTGTTGTTTCAATTTATTTTAACTCGGATGGTTATTATATTTTATTATCGCACAGACTCAGACCAGACTTACACAGTGCAGAGAGTAATACCACAGCTTTGGCGTAACCTAAGCACACATTATGATTATATTCCCGAGTTTCTATCGTTGTACCTACAAAACATGAAAATATTTATCACCATCGGACCTAAATTTTTAAGAAATATTATTATTATTATACATTATTATACATTATAATTATTATAATATTAATATTATATATGTATATTGGCGTATTACATATATTACATATATTGATTTACGGCTCGACGGCTGATATAATATCGTACGAATGAAAATTGTTATTTTGTACACGTTCTTTCAGAAAATATTGATTGTAAAATGTGTTTCGAATAAATCCGTATAAGACTATATCGACGTCGTCTAGCTAGACATAGACATATATATACCTACCTTTTGAATTTTTAATTTAATTTCTGAGACTTTTAGATTTAGATCTTCGTTACGAATACCGAGCACGTGTCAACTATACATCACCTATTTCAATGTATGCATTATTTGTATTCTCCATACCATGCGAATGTGTATTAATCTAGAAATTTACTATCCTTATACCTGCGAGCAGGGACTGATACCTTTTGGTTTTTTCGGTTCTGGTTCCGGTTCCGGTTCTGGATTTTTTTTTTTTAAATGGTTCGGGTTCTGGTTCCGGTTTTTCAAAAATTAAGGGTTAAGGTTTCGGTTCCGGTTAATGCCGGTATTTTTATCGGTTCCAAAAAATTATTTAAAATGCTTACTTTTGATAATACTGTTGAAATTTTATTTTATTAAAATATACACTGAACATTAAAGTTTTACAATTTATTATAACAATAAAATACAATTTATAATATTTTGTAATACAATATTACAAAAAAAAAAGCAGGAATAATAATAATAATAATAATACTGTAAAGAGAATAAAAAAAAAAAATTATGAAATGTAAAAGACAAAGACAGCAAATATGACATTAGTACAAGTATGACATTCTCTAAAATTATTTTATACATTTGATCATTTTTATTGAAATATAAAAATCTCAGAACCATAAAAAAACCTCGGTATTTCTCATTTCAAAAAAAGGGTTCGGGTTCCGGTTTGGTTCCGGTTCCTAATATTTTAAGGGTTATTAGGGTTCGGAACTGGTTCTTTTCGATTCGGTTCCAGTCCCTGCCTGCGAGTATTAACTACACGTGTGCATTTATGCTAAAATAACATCATGTATGATGACGGTTTAGTAATTGTTGGATATATTTTTTTTTATTTAAATATTTATATGGTTAATTTTGCAAAATAAATGAAAAATACAATTATAAAATATTCAATCAATTAAAGAAAAATGTTGCTACTTGTGTAAACAATGTCAAATCATTTGAAATATAGAATCGGAAAGAATTAGCTATTGTTGGCTTTTCGAGAAATGACCACGTTCGAAAAACACAATAAATTCGAATAAAAATTCTTGTTTGTACGGCGTAATTCATGATTTTCTGGAAAACAACAGAGAAAGACTTCTCTAAAATACAATCTGTGTACAATCATTTACAATCTATAATAATTGTATTCCAGTAGTGTATATATCATACATTTATATAATACTTCTTGAGTATATTTACCGAAATAAAAACAACCGACGTTATTGTGAGAGCAATAAATCCTAAAGGTAAAAATACACGTTTTACTAACATAAATCCAATAGGAAATAACCATTCGTACGGCATAAAGAAAAAATGTATGATATATTATTTATTAAATCCGGTGACTGGTTCTATATTGATTATGCGATATAATAATATTTTGACAACAAACAATTTGCAATATAATATTATTCCATTTTATGATAAATTAACTGAATTGAATAATTAGAATGTTATAAATTATTTATAACATTTAAATTTATTTAAATGTATTTATAGTAGACATAATTATAATATAATACAGACTTATAAAGATGATAGTGCCTATTTTTACATTTTAGTAATGTATTTTAATTTAGTTTAATTTTTAACATTATATTATCTGGAATGGTTAATATTTTATAAATATTTAAAGGTATGAATCCCTTATTAGTAGTTTAAATAATTAATAAATTAAACAATTTATTGGTATTGTAGGTACGTTTTTATTATTATTTGGTGATTATTAACGTTTTATCACTATACGTTAAGTTGTAATACACGTAAAATGTAATATTTTAAATTTATGAAGTGTATAACATGTAAAATCTAATAAAAATCAATATTTCAATATAACAGACATTTATTTCCTACGAAATGTTTTAATTTCAGGTACTATTTTCACGTTCACAATACATATATTATATACATATTATACAGGTTCTCGTGTTTTTCTCTCATTTTGTAATTATATCGATTTATCACCTGTATAAATACTATGTATATAAAGAATACCAATAAACCAGATATATTTGACACTTAAACCATTTTAATTTACCTAACGTTTTGGTGAAAAAAACATTATAATACATTTAAAAAATGCTGTTATAAAATATGGCAATATTAACTCGAAATAATCAAAAGTACAAAAAAACTATATTTTTTAGTACAACACATAATATTTCATATTACACGAGTTTTAGTGAGTAAATAAATGATATATGTCAAGATATTTGTAGTGTGTACCTACTTACATATAACAATAATTTTCATAAACTTTACAGTTTGAAATAATAAATATTTAGAAATGCTTTGTGAATAATTAAAGATTAAATTTAGGTTTATAATTTTTATCTTTATTCACTTTAAACGTTGGTTTTTTTTTCATCCAATTTTCACTCCATACTACTCAATATTATTCCTTAATTTTATGCAATAATACTGACATTGGACGATGTTACTATATGATCAACGAGTTTTGAATACTAATTTTGCTAACCTTCGCATAGGTATATTGTTGAGGAGATAATGGTCATTAACATCATGTTATCTAGATTTTTCCCGTACCTACATATATATATTATAAAATGGTTAATATATGGCTCGATAATTTAAAGTGATAATTTTAATTAATTCGATTTAATCTAAAAATTTTAAGTCCACGTTTTTGTACCTATAGAATTTTCGTTCTGTAATTTTATTTGGTTCCCCTGCAGGGTCTATTACGACAATTAAACCTGTTGACTAATTAAATTTATATTTATCATTGGATAAATCATTAAACATAGAATTTAATCGTTGTTTAAATGGTTAAATCCTTTGTCTTCACTTTACCCATGTCACTTTGGTAATTTTGATACAATATTATCTATTATTATTACTCGCTGATAACGATATTAACTTTAATACGTTCAAATATAATAATAAATAGGTACCTAATATAATGTAGAATACAACAGAAATATAATCTCCACTTATCATTATTTATTATATCTATGTATGATTGATGTTTAATCGTATTCCGCTCCACTATATCATCGCAGTCATTAGCGAAGTTGGAGCGATTTAACTAAATGCACATAATTTTCTCATAAACACTTCTTTAGTACATAAAGCTGTATTTACTTTATAATTGATTATTATTTGTATTGTATATAGTTTTGTTTATCATTATATTTTATTGCTAACATAATTTATTAACGTGTCCATAATAAAGTCGATAAATTATCATGTTCTCTAGCCTTTATCGTCTAAAAATATACTTGTTAAATCATCATTGCATATATATATATATATGTGTATATATTTAATCTAAACATTTATTTTGTTATAAGGTTGTTTAATGATTTACAAGCATCTATAAAAATAAGTATTTTTAGTCTCTATTAAATTCGTCAGCAAAGAGTTGCGTTAAAAAATGTATATAATGTAATAATAAAAAATGTATTTCATATATCCACGATTCACCAATTACAAAATTTTTATCTTCTTTTTTTATAATAATAATCATTTCCGATGTACAACTTCAATGTAACTTCGTTTAGACGTTAATAATTACGTAGTTTTCAATAATACATGTTTTATTGAAAAAAAAAAACAAAATAAAAATATGGTTATGTCATTATACAATTTAGTGTTTAAGTCATTCTTAAATTCCATAAATTGTACTTGTTTGTAGTCGTCATAGATATCATTATGTTTGATATGTATATGTTTAGGGAAACACGTGGTCGTATAAAATGTTTTATTATATACCTATATTGATAAATTATATATGTATTGCATTATATTTATGTTTGTAATATTTTTAGTAGAACCTACGATTTGATTTTATAATTTCATATTATCGGCTTAATGATGGATTTGTACTGCAGGACTATATGATTTATCGTAAATATTTAAAGTACTTTTAAAATGATCGGTAAATTTTCTACAAGTCGTACTAAAATCGGTTCTCTGAAAAATTGTATAAAAATCTTATTGTTGTCACTAAATAATAACGATGATATATTTAATTCATACACATAAATTAACATATGATCACTTAATAAACCCAAAACCGAATTTGAGACATGATGAATAACGTTTTTGCGTCACTATATAGGCGTATTTATTACACTTAACGTACAAATGACACTCATATATACTATTGTATATGCCCTACACTCTGTACGTTTTTGTATCGTACACTCAAAGTCATATTTCGTCAAACTATCGTGACATGAAAATTGATAGTTTTCAGAAACTCCAGTGGTATAATATATATGCAACTCTAGAGGATACGCTTTTGTATCGTAACCGTACAAATGGTAGAGTTTTCACACTCATTTCAGGGACGCAACAAAACATGTTAGGTACATAGGACGTATGTAAACTATTGCAGGTTTAAGGGGCTGGTAATATAAACGTTTTGCATAAACGATGTGATTCCCAAAACATACACCCTCTCCCATTTTTAACCCATGTTTTTAATAGCAATTTTTTTTTCAACCTATAAATACTAAAATGTATTGAAAATAATTTTCTGATTTGTATGTCACTTGAAAAATTACTCGACTGTGATGCTTGCTTTTTTTTGTCGTGAATATTATTATATGTATCAAAGTATCATCACTTTAATTACGTTCCTTGGTTATTATAATATTTATAAATTAAAGATGACATTTTTCTCAAATCGTAAATATACACTATAGATTTATTACTATGTAGGCAATCGTTCAAATGTTAATTTATAGAACTATATAATATGTACGTTTTCCAATAAAATAAAATAAAATATAAATAATATACAAATTATTATTATATATTGGGGGGAAAAAATATAATAATAAATAACTATATATAATATATATATATATATATATGTTACTTTTTAAATTTCCGTGTGATTAAAACTCCATAAATTTACTTAAATTATATTATATTATATAGTATATAATATTTTGGTTCTTGATGAGGTATTTTACGGAACACTGGCATATGTAAATGTAATAATATTCATTTCATTATATCTTCAAATAACTTTTTATACTTAGAAATCATTTCATATGGATCAAATTTCACAAATTATTACTCGTAATAATATGCAACTTTATTATAATATTATTATTAATTTCTTGTTTAATTAATTCATTAAATGTGTTCGTCATACCCTTAAACTCACGATATATATATATGTATTAGACTTCATTACATATCACAAATTATACTCCAGAAATTTGATTTTGAACCCAAATAGTCCTTTAAAACATGGGTTCTTATAAATTAAACGTAGAATCCTACGAGGTATCGTTAAATATGGTTAAAATATAATAAAAGCCAACAATGTTTTATGACAATTTATCAAAGAATTTTATAGATCTTCGCGATTTCATTGACAGACATTTACTATAATTTCGTTTATTAGTGTGAGCTTAAAAATAAATTATATTAAAAATGTAATGTTAATTGTATTTTTAATGGTATGAATAAATAAGCGTCTCAATTAGTTAATTAAATAATAATTGATCAGTATTATTATCCTGAGTATTATTCGTGAAAATAGACCAGTGTATTCTTTATAAAACTGAATGAACTAAATCAGATAAATCAGATCCAATACCTTTTTTTTATTATATATTTAGTTTACCTTATAAAATTCAATACGTACCTATAGCAACTTATTCTTTTCGATGTTTCAATAAAACTCATTTGTCGACAATAACATTCTTTGGTTTAGATATTTATACTGTATAATATAGATATTCATATTGTGAGGAAGTTTATTGGCGACATTTTTTACGGATTACGTCGGTAACAATATTTTTTTGGTCTGAAAGCGTCTTAGTATTATTATATTCCATGAATTATATGAAAATAATGAAAATTAATTTGGAAATCATCCCGTATTCCGCAATGAATTTTCTACAGCATAAAATATACAATTTTGTTTAAAAAAAAAAATCAAAAGAGTGAAGTTTTTAGGAAAATGTCAGTATAGAAAAATAACATTTATAAAACATTTTTAATACTCATAATGAAAAAAACACATATTTGGGAAAGTATTGTTAAATTTATTGTGTAACATAATATTGAAAATGTTCAATTTTTGCAGTGAAATTATTTTTGAAATATTAAATATTATTAAACTTTCTGAATATATTTTTGAATAATTGTATTATTTGTGCGTTCTAATATTATGTTAATGTATATTTTTCGACGATTATATATTTTCTTTTTATATATTATAACATACATTACATATATATCGTATTTAGACAAATATAGTAGGTATATTTATAAAGAACGTAGGTATAGCCAATACATTGTACTACGATGTAAAATTATTGCCAGATTAAAAAGATAAAAAACTTTTTTCTTTTTAAAACTAATTCTCCTGTTGAATATTTCTATTATATATACCTACAATTATTATTGACATAGATTAAGAATATTTATACTTTTATTAGATGCAAAATACAATTTAATAATTTATAATGAAACCGAAATAGGTATATTTTTCTAAATTTATATTTACTTTATTTATTTTTTAAAATATACTTATTTAAAATATATATATATATTCATACTCGTCAAATGTTATGTTAACATAACTAATACATTAAACATTATACACATAAATGAAAATGGCAATAAAGCGATTCAGAACTTAGTGAAACATACAAAAGGAAAGAAAATACAATATAATAACAACGGAAAGTCCTCTGGCAGTGAGAAATTAATTACTGATTTAACGAGAAAAACTTCATAATTTTGCAGGAGAATTAAAAGAAAAGATATAGTATGAGAAAAAATAACTTGAAAAGAAAGGCCAGAAAATGAAAAAAATAATGAGTGAAATAAAATTTATGGGAGACATTAAAATAGTGCAATATAGAGAAAACATTTAGAGACAAATAATCCGAATAAGCGATTATGCCCTAATACCGATGCCGCAAGAATGAAACAATGTGATCTTATGAGAATTATAAGAATATAAGAGATGATCGTGAAATGAAGGAAGAGAGATAGAATTGAAAAACATATTATATTGAGTGATACGAAATGTAAAAATAAACACATGTAATATATATTGTTTCCATTGTTATCCATAGGTCAATATATATAAGAAATTATGATATAATTACTTTTTAGGTCATTCCAAAATTAGTTTTATAAAAATTAAATAATTATTTTACATGGGTAGGTTGTACATACTATAAGTAGTTATTTAAAACAAAAAAAATGTTTTAACATTAATTATTGTAACTGATATTTATTATTATTTTTAATGAACTATATATATTTTTATTCACTTCACGTAGTTATCTATTATAGTTGTTTAAAATTATTCAAGATATTTACAATAGATCTAAGTATAATATATGCTCGACATTCAAATGTAATTTTACCCAAATGGGTTGTAAATTGTAAAATGAGAGGGTGATCAATTAAAAAAAAAAAACCTATAAGAGTATCTGTAACATGAACGGATTTGGATTCAAATTCAGCCCATGAAAATTCAACTTGGTGACCCATATATTATATATATATATATATATTTATATAGCTGCATGTAAACTCCTACACGAATGACCTTTTTACCTGAATTTAAAACATAGAGTAATCTCCTACACAGACCTTTTTTACCTGGCAAAAAAAGATGGTGTGAACTCCTACACAGACTTTTTTGGCGTTACCTATTGCAAACATATATCTTACATCTTACAGTATGCTTGTTACATATCTACCCTATGTGGGCTATTGTACATGTTTTCATACGTTTTGTTTTTGACAAACATAGTCAAACATATAATTCGTTATGTTCAAAAATAAAAGAGATTTGTTTGGAAAATAATTTACTATTCCAACTATATCTATAGTTATGTCGGACTTCGAATTTTCCATTTATATACAGTTGGAAATATTTGGCTTGCAGCAAAATTTAGGGGTTGCAATTTTCATTTGTGCCAAAATTGGTTCAGGAAAATCCAACAATTATGCCTAACGAATTATTATAATAATAGTGAATCCAAAATTGGACGATTCTTAGTATATACATATTTTAGTTTACCATTATTGGATTTCACATTGTTATTGAAAATTGTTTTATATTTGATCTGTTGTAAAATCGACCATCTGACAATAAGATTCAACGATGTTGCGACAATTTATCCGAAAATTATGTGTTTGCGTATTCAGTTTTTCCCTCAAAATTATGGTCTACTAATGAAACAACAAATGCATTTGTTCGCAAACAATTCTAAATTTAACAGCAATTTTTATCATCACCATTTATCTGTGAAAGTTTTATACGATATATAGACCGAAACGTACATAAAAATTAGAAGCAGTGATACACCAAGGCTTAAGCAAACAAAAACAATTTGAAAATATGAGTAGGTACGTACATGAACAAAAAAAAATACAATCAAGGAGGAATTTCACGTTATGAATGTATTAAAATGTTGTGCTATAAAAATTAACGTAAATAAATGTGTATATTTAAAATGTATATAAAATGTATATAGAATATCATAAAATTTAAAATATAATTGTAATATATAATATATATGATTAATTTTTACTGTATTATAACATGAATGATTGGTAAATAAATTTTTACATTATATAACAATCATACATTTATTTGTATTATATTTAATTATATAGTGTAGGAGACAACACTATGTCCGCGTAGGAGATTACCGATTTTCGTAGGAGTTTATCATTTTTCATTTATATATTTAGTTATATTACCTATATATTTATTTTATTATTTTATATTCATATATATTATAGCAGCCCACCGGGAAATCTCGGGCGTCCCGGCGCGCCGGCCAAATCCGTGCGTTACCTGTAAACATATTTTTAATTTATAATAGTTTTAGATAATAATACCCGTGTTAATGGACAAAAAAATAATTGGACTTAATTTTATATTGTGATAACAATTGAAGTTACCAACCTGAGTTTTTTTTTACAAAGTATTACATCGATTTATTAAGTGAACAAAGTTCAGAATGTGTTCAATAATCACTGTCCAAATTTTCATAATCTATAGATTAACCATGCAACATTTGTAAGTACTGTTAAAGTCAATTAAAAACTTTTGATACCTGCAATTTAACTTAATAAGACAACATAAGTCGCATAATATTATAAGTTGGTATTTTTTGATTATTGTAGGAGCCACGATAAATTGCAATAATCTAACATCAAATTGAAATTATTTATAATGACAAAAGAGAATTAAACATCTCAAACGTTAACACTATTATATGAAGTAAGATTAAATGAGGAGTTTTATATGAATAACCAAAAGAAAAAAAAAATGGTTTGAAAGTCCAAAATATAAGAAAATATATACTTAGTCTTTAAAATCTCATCTATTCGAGTATTTAATAAAATCTACATTTTTATGATATTAAATGATCTGATGTTAATTTTACTCAACACCTATACGATAAATAATTATTTTCTTGATAAATGTCTTAATAAATATCGGTGTATAGCTTGTCAGTGCATCTGCAAGGTATTTCTCGGTGCTATTGGTTCAACATAATTTTTATACCAATTCTAATATATCATACTTATAATTATTTTTCTTTGATGTTATTCCGACGAAAATTATAATATTTTAATTTCATTTGAATTTTGAACTACTACTGTTACTATTAAATAGGCGATTACGGTTTTGGGTGTACAGTTGGTATGCCTCAAATATGAATTTCATTGAAATTTATTTACATAAAAAAGTAAGTCAGTTATATGTAAAGACATTCTGTGTTATAGACCTATATATTTAATTGTATATGGTCTTAAATATTAAAATTTCAAAAATTGGAAAATTATATGACTTAAAAAATAAATCTGGACATACTGTACATTATAATACACAAACGAAACATGCAAAAATTGTTGGACATTCTGAAAATGTTTTAAAATGAAAATATTTTTAAATTATGATTTATAAAATACCTATGAAAAATAAACACATAAATATTAACAATATTATTCTTACGGTGTAGGCCAACGCAGACCTTATGATTAGGGTAGGTATTCAAAAGATCAGCATTTTGGGCCAACCAAAGGAAAAAAGTGAAATACTTTGATTTTTAAATTATTTGTTAATAAATAACATTTAACTATAACTACCTACTGTATTATATTAATAATTATAATAATTTATATTAATAATAAATAAAATTATAATAACATTCTTCTTTTGAAATTGACAGATTTCTTAGTCATCAATTATGTTCTTAGGTTTTAATATCAGAGTCATTTCTTGCTCAACTGTAAGTAACAATATATTGTTTAACCGTTCTTGTGTTCTAGTAGTTCTCAGTTTTGATTTAACTATATTATGTTTTAAAAACGAGCGTTCACACGTACAACTGGTAACCGGAATCACCACAATTATTTTTAATACCACACTAAAATGTTGAAATATACCATTTTTATCAAACTCTTTCAAATACTGTAGCCAATGCTGAAGTTTATTTCCAGAATTTAGATTAGGTACCTATCTTTGGAGTTGTTTTATTATTTTTATTTTACTTTTTATATATTTTATCTACATAATATTATATAATATAATATCTACTACAAAGTGCAAATGTAATAATTTAGTTAATGATAAAAATATGTTAAAAAAAGAAAGAATTTCATTGATAAACTTATTTATTTATTTAAAGGGAAAACACATATTATAGGTAGGCATAAATATATAAAATATTATAACTATTTTTATGTAGGTTGGTACCTTTAACAATCATTTACTAGAATGATTTTATCTTGCATAAAAAAAGTCAATAAAATTGTTTAAAATTTGAGAATAATAAAAATATATAGGTACATCTTGATGTATTTAGCACAATAAATTAGAAAAACAGTACATAGATAAAATAATAAGTACTGTTCTATGAAAATAAGTACATATTTCCCCATAAATATAGCTCACAATTGTAAAAATAATTAAAGATAAAAAAGAACACTTAAAAAAAAATTGTTTTTCAAATAAACTTACATTTACAACATTAGCATCCAAAGTTACATCATGAGAATTTGAATTTTCAAAATTTTTGTCAATATCCAAATTTAACTATTAAACAGTAGGTATCAAAGAAATAAATTAACTTTAGAAATTAAATAATATAATATGCAGACAAATATTACAATTTTTAATAGGTAAGCTTAAGCATATGATATTTAAAATGTAATATGTATAGTTAAATTATCTTCATATGGTTATATTTAATTGATATACAAATCATTTAAAATTAATACATAAATAAATGCTTCAGTTTTATTTATTTGTAGATTTCCATATATTATTACTAAAACTGTTTTAGGTAATTACCAGAAAGGCTATTCAATTAATAGATACCTACCTTAAAAATAATGAAAACAATAAATAAATAAAAATTCTTAGAATAATTCTGTTAAAAATTGATACCTAAGTTTATTTATGTTTCTATATTATAAAATAAATATTTTATTAAACATTTTAATAGTATAAAAAAACTAAAATAGTTTTAATAAATTATTGTATGAATTTGCATACAACATAATAATTTTGGTTGAATTTTACATAACTAATGCTGCATTTTAAAATGTTGACAATATTGTAGCTACAAACTATAATCCCAATACGATAAAATATTGATGTAATATGCAAGAGAATTTCACATTATATTATTATAATGAAAATATGATTCATGACTTGTGAATAATACAGTTCATCATATTTTAGAATCAAGTATGATAAGCCTACCTATATATTATAAGTTTACATGATATTTTGAAAAACTTAACACCACAACTTGGTAAAGAAAAAAATATTAGATAAGAAAGCATTAAAATCATAACTTCATTCAAATAGAAAATATAATTTAGGTGTGTGTAAATTGGTACACGCTTGTTTTTATTTTTTTAATAAAGAACAAAAGCAAATTACTTAGGCTTTTCTTTTTGTAAATATTAAAATAAAACGTAATAATATTGCCTCGACAAGGCATACGTATAAAAAAAGAAAATAGAAAAAAAATCCGTCAGGTGGATGCACGTGTTTTTTAATATCATGATGTCGGACGTAGGCATGACAAAATAGATAAGTATAACAATACGAATTTTAGTCCGATCCCACTTTTTCCCATATAATAGGTTCTCCGATTTTCATTCAATTCTGTGGTAATAGCTTGGAAATGTGTGCTCGATATAATATGTAAACAATGACAGAATATATGACCTAATATACGGTAAAAAGTGGAGATACTTCACACAGATGTGCCTATCACAATATTGCTGACATAATTATCTATTTTCTTGTGGATATATGTATTGACATTGTGATTAATATGGGTGTATAAATTGGTTATTGGAAAATATGAAATTTAGGAAACGTGGTAGCAACCCGAACTTGATAATATTATCAATACAACAATATGTTATCATAATAAAATAAATAATATTCTGATAATGATGATTTTTTTTTTTTACAAATAAATATTAGCTATAAGTTACCTTTTAAAATAAATAATACTATTTTTTTGAAAATAATTGCTTATACGACATATTTTTATTTGATTAGGGTATGCAGCTGCATACCCTACATACCCCTTGCGCCCCCCCTATGCGTTACGGAACATAATACCTATGTCCAATATGGTAATCGTTCAAAAAATTCGGGGAAAAAAAGTCCAAGGACAAAAAGTCCGATTTAAAAATAGTTGGACAAAAAGTCCTGACGCAATTTTTGACCGCGGACAAAAAGTCCTATTTAAAATAGTTAGTCAAAAAGTCTGGACACAATTTTTAACTATATATATTAAAATAAAATATAAATTAACACATCGAATTTGTAGTAAAATATTATATTCGTTTTATTTTAATAAATAAGTACCTATTAGAAATACCAATTTCCTTTGACTTATTTTTAATACTTTCATATTTTAGTAGGTGAAAAAATATCATGTACAATTTTATAAAAAGGTATGGTTAATAATTAGCCTAATATTTGAAAAAAAAGTACGAAAATTGGGCCAATACGTTGTCCCAGTTTAAGGTACGTATTACATATCAAAATATATGAGAAAAAAATTGTTTTAATTAAATTAAAAATTAAGACATTTAAACAATAAAAATCTAGTTACATATTAATAACACACCAAAATAAATAAAATAGATAAAACAAATTGAATAAAAACGTTAATATATAAATTAAAAATAAAAAAATTAACTATAGGTACAAAATATTTTTCAATTATATATGTAAAATTAAAATAAAAAAATGATTACAATAAATTTAAATAAATTTTTTTAAATAATAATAAAAATATATAATTCGGACATTTTGTCCAACTATTTTTAAATCGGACTTTTTGTCCCCGGACTTTTTATCCGGGACTCGTCCAATATATTATAATATTATTCTAGAAAACGACGGGGAAAAAAAATTACAATCTTAAATAGGTACTCAAATACGGATCAAGGACATTTGAATTTAAGAGACTCGTCGTTCATTTTATGGGTAAAGATAAGGAGGTATTATGGATATTTGACCCTGTCTCCAAATTAGAGTACATTATTCTCACAATAAATTTCTAAACCACAAATTCTATGTAGTAAATATATACTGATATAGTGGCACACACTATACCGCTTACGCGCATAATATATGATTAATAATGTATTATTTATTACAGTTATGTATTTTAAGACTACGTAACACCCGCACTTGCTGCATTATCCATCTAACCAATTAATAATATAATATATAAACAAAGAATTTACGTTTAACATTTTTAACGCAGCTGTATCATTTATAATATTAGAATAAATGTGCATATTAACAAATGTATATAAATGATAAAATTATAGTATTTTTTTTTTTTTTTTTTTTAATACATCTATTTCAACTATTGGGTTTTTAAAATAATTATATTATATCTCTATTGAAAATTAAATGAATGTATGAAAAAACGACGGTAAAACATAAAATAGTGTTCTCGTCTATAAATTTGGTAATCGCTTAATTTACTTTTAATACCAGAAACGACAAAGCTATAAAATAAAATATGTTGAACACACATTTTCTCCTTAACCAATATTTTTCCGTCGTTTAGGTATTTATATAATATTTTCTACCACATACATACATAAAGAAAAAAAATTCCTGCCTTTATGTTATTTTTCACCGGTCTAACCGAGCACAAGAATGTCCACCTGCCTTTTCAGTGTAGAATGATGTACAAATATACTACCTATCACCCGATTTCGTTCGTGTTTATTATTTGAACCACAATATATTACAAAACACCCCAAGATAGGAAATTGAATCTCGATTCGTGGACGTGCATTGTCACTAACATCCGAGTCATCTGACCGATACTTATAACAGTGTATGAAATACCATCTGATGTTACAAAGTATTTACAAAGAATAAGACATAGGTATTTATTTATTTCGTTGAACATTTTCGTTGAAGCTGGTCGTCGTATAGTATTGACTGCAGTAACAAGTGTGTTTGTTTGTCGTTTCTCACAACACAACAAATGTATATTGAAAAATTCATTACAGAAAAACAGTTTCATAGTAAACTAATTTAGTTTCGTATTGTTAAACGAAAAATATTATGTGAAATACTTCAAATCGTTTATGCAATATATCGCACTATATCAACGAATAATTAGGCCACAAATAGAAAAAAAATAATATTCAGAAAATAAAATTTAGAGTTAATATCAAAAATCGCTCTAGTCACCTTATTTGTTGTAATTTATTAAATAAGATGGATAGAAATTATCATCATGGTGGTAGTATAAATATTAAATAATAGGAATTAAAATTAATTTAAACAAATGTTTTTATTTATTTTTTACGTTGTGCTCTTGTTGCACTGACAGTATATGATACATATTTTACATATTTCGTAACTTTATATTAAAAAATAAACGGTGATAAAAATGTGTGATTATCTTTGATGTGAAAAATGCAGATATTTTTTTCATTTTATTTAAAGGCTAAACAAAAATATATAATTACCTTTAACGTAATGCATATTCGTACAAGTTTATTATTTGCATTTATGTTCAACTAAAACTCGAACAAACATTTACAAACCAAAGGTACTGTAAAATGGATACTATAGAAGATTATTATTGTTTATGTGTTAATGTGTACTAATATATATATTATGCATATTACTACTAAAACTATATTTTATTTTTCATAGGATTTTGATATTATTATTTATTTAGTACCAGATGATAAGGTAGATATATACATATGAACAATATCAATACCAACCAGCTGTAGCCTAATATAAACGTGTTTAATGAGTTAAATGAACGTCTTACAAGGTTTTACTCAATGCAATATTATATAGGTACAAGTAAATGACGATTTGAATTTTGTTTCAAATAGGTAGGTAATATTTTTTCTAATAATTAAAAATAATTCCATCTTTATGTTATAGGTAGCTATTTCATATGTGCTAACTATAACTCTTTAATTGGTCATACATTTGTAAATAAATATGTATAATTAATGATGTTCACGCATAGCCAATAATTTCTTACTTTTGAAAAAAACTTCAAAATTCCTTTTAGTATTTAGTTAGAAGATAATATTATTATAGTATTGGTAAATGGAAAAATGTTCATTATTTAAATTGGAAAAATATAGTAAGTACCAAAGACACTTTTGCCGTTTCTTTTGAAATCCGCCTAGATGGCTTTTTGCATCCTCTCCAAATTAAATCACTGATGACTGCAGAGTGTCTGACAATATATATTTTATGACGGTGAGGTGTTTTTTTTTTTTTTTTGATAATAATTATTAAGTAACGCAACTCTGCGAATATGTTCCGGGAAGGAAAAAATATTTTGTATTCGTACCGCGAGAAAACGAAATTGATATCGCAGTGTGTTTCGATGACGTCCACACTGCAATCGGTAAATATAAGACGACTGCATTAGCTTTATACCTCTACATATTACTAATATATAGTTTAATTGTAGGTACAATATTATTCATTATGAATTTTCAATTATATTTCCGAGTTTTTTGGATTTAGATTGTCGTTATGAGACCGTGCACGTCTCACAATATTGTACGTATATTATCTATCTCGAATTGTGCACTTTTGGTATCCTTCGACTTGTGCACTAGATTAGAAAATAGATTTTAATACACCTTCTTGGTGTTTGACATAATTTTACAATAACTGGAAACAATATGTTTTTTTTACTGCTGTAAAATTAAAAAATTAAAACGACGACGGTATAATAATAATGAAGAATACGAGTAATTCTCGTTATATCATATATAAATATATAATCCATGTGCCAATGACTGTAAAATATGTAATGCTAAATAAAATTTTGGTGGGTATAGGTACATAAAAAAAAATTTATTATTAACGAATCTGTACATAAAAATAAAAAATATATAATAATAAAAAATGTAAAACGAATGAAAAATCATTAGAGCAACATAATATTATCACACACATTATTAATAATATAATATTCCACACTGTGGATATTCACGCGCGTTATTCAGACTTTAAGTCTCGTTTTTATAGTTTACCGAATACGTTGTATAGATTCATTTTCAGAAAAACAGCATATGTCTGTATAAATATGTTATAGGCATAGTGTATACTATTATCATACTATTAAAATTATCTCAATTGAGGTTAAAATCATTTTAATTTATGAGACGATCAATGATTAAAACGTTTTATAACGACTTGAAAAACAATACATCCTAACTTTGAGCTTAAACAATAATACTTAATTTAGGTAAAATGTACAATGTATTTATATATATAATATTAATACCTGAGCAAAATTATTAGGTACACTAACGATTGTTTACGATAGGATATTCATTAGACTTATAACCATAATCGTCAATAGTAGACTTGAGTTTGACAGAGGTACCGATATAGGTTGCCCGTTGACCTCTTCCTGAAGCTTTTCCGCGTTCAGCAAAATTATTCTCTCGTGGACTTCCGGCCGTATTGGGGACTTGATACGAATTTCGTTTATCAAAATGTTTAAATCCGATATCCCTAATTTTACAAAATTTGGCTTGGTTAATGAGAGTTTGCATGCCGTGTGATTTTCCTATATTTCCACGTTACCGCACTTACCTAAACTCTGGTAATCGACGACTTTTTTAAACACGATTCCATCTCCACCATCAGATAGATACTGACTTATTATGATCGTGTAATTGCCGTTCAAATCTAGTTCCTGATAAACCGGAACCATGCAATTTCCACATCTAGCATGAATGGATTGTACCCGTTTCCCACTGGGTTGACTGAGGTCTATAACGACCTTTAATCCTGATGAATAAAATAATTTAAAATATACACCGGATGAGAATATTTAATTCACTATTGTGTTTAATAGTTTAAATATTCAATTTAATGGAACGTCGTATAGTTACATAATTTTTACTGTATTCTATTTATAATACAGTGATATACGAAAATTTTGAGTAATTTATTAAAATGTTTGAAAAAAAAAAATTATAATGTCTGAAGAGTATATATAAATAACGATTATACTGGTAAATTTGAATTAACTGTACCTAAGTGTTTTTATTGCGTGTGATAGTATTGGAATTTAGGACAGAATAATTTTTGGACATTCTTATATTTACATTATCAATAAATTAACATTAGTTATACATTTCTGCAGCAATTTCTATTCTAAATATATTGTGAAAATTTTACAATACTAATGACATAATTGTATCAGAAATATGTTCACGTAGGTATTCATAGTGAATGTGTTTCGCTATATATAAATAAATATCGATAAGTGTTATTTATAGTTACTTAGTAGATATCGTTAATTTTACCTGACACTTGTAAAAATTCGCCATGAGGTAAATGTGGGCTGTACCGTCGAACGGCGAATTCAAACGCTTCCCAAATTGATGAACCCATTGTCGTCACTTTACCAATATCATTCCCAAAGGGCACTGAAGACACCAAATCACCGAAAGTTATGTTACCTGGACAAAATTAGTTACATACAGGATTACATAAACCAAAATTTATATGAAATAGTTTTATTCATTAAACATACCACCCCTAGTAATATGATTGATGTTTGATCGTATGCCGCCACTCTGAATTATAGCTATCGGTGCGTCTGTCCAACATTTAGACAAGTCAAGCGATTTAATAGTCTTTCGTAAATTCTACATAATATGCATATTATACATAAGCCATACATTATATATTTTTATTAAATTATACTTTGCATAATGATTTATTTCACTTCTAATGGTACTCACATAGTCTATAAACGAGTCTGTGATAAGATTTCCCATATTGCATTCCCTTAACTTACAGTATACATCTACGCCATCTAAAAATACACTTGTTGTCCCTATGATGTTTTTTGTTTTATCCTCAATAATTTTTTTGAATTCTTTTACATCGTTCAATAATCCGGGATCTAAAAACCATATTAATTTTTCATCGTTTTTACTGAACACATAACATTTTATAGCAATAGTAATTCATTATTCATAACATATTTGTATTTATATTTAGGAAAATACGAGTATAATACCTTGTGCGACCTGAGAATCCAGTAAAATTGGATTTCCGTAACTTTTGATTACTTCACCAGCTTTGTCGAATTCCAACCACAATTTACCCAAATATTTGGTAATGTGCGACGCTTGAACGACAGGAACTTTTCTATGGGTCATTGGTTGTTCCACCAAAAAAGGATATGGTCCAATAGGCTTTTCAATATCCGGTGCATTACCTTTGAGGTGACATATGGAATATATACGGTGATATTAAATTTAAATTTGACGGGTCTACATAATTTTAAATACGTTTCAAAGTTAAGATATTTACCAGTGTACAGAAATGTATTCGTATGTCCGCCAACCACCAGATCGATATCTTCTACTTGTTTAGCAATCTCCACATCCACTTCGAAACCGGAATGACCGAGGGCTATTAAAATGTTCACTCCTTCGTTTTTAAGACGTTTTGCTTCAGCCGTGATTGAAGGAATTTCCGGTAATATTTTAACTTTCCCCGCTCTTGAAATGTACTTGATACAAATCAAATAAATATAAAATTAAGAAATGTAAGGTGTACGTTTTTTGAACACTGAATAGTTACGATTTTCAAAACTATATGTATACATACCTTGGTGTCTGGTGTTAAGTATCCAATTATTCCAATCTTACGACCATTCACTGATAATACTTTGGATTTCATTAAATTTGGTTCGTTGGCCAATAATGGTTCATTTGTGAGATCGAGATTACTTGCTACAACTGGCACGGTTATGTTTCTTATAAACGATTGAACATCGTTCACGCCATCATCGAATTCGTGATTTCCTAAAGACTGATACATATAAATAAATAAAAAATCTTATTTAAAATACAACATATACAATTTTAATTTGAGCTAATTGGGAATTTAGAAAAAAAATGTTTTGCTTTAATATTTTACATTTTAATATATTTTTTTTTTTAGTAATTCCAGGAAAACATTTCTAAATATCTAAAAACTACTTTTATGATTTTTTTTTATATCCATGTCTTATTTAGTGATGATTTAAGCATAATAATATATTTAAATTTTTAAGTAAAAATTGAAAAGTGAAATTTTAGCTACATATCAAATAATTTTATGTATAGGTACATATTTTTTTTTAACGTGGGGTGGATAATCAAAATAATTATTCACTTTGTCTTTTTCATCCGTATGATAATTTCATATCATGTATCTCATTCCCTACTTTTCGTTACTCATTTGTCCAAAAACTTATTAAAACCTACAACTTTTGTAGATTCCAAAATTTTATTACGTATTGTACTGGTATATTATATAGTACATGATGACATACAAGTAACAATGCGTAAATTATTCACACTTTATTTAACCCAAAACGGTTAAATAATAAAATATTACTTTTATAACAAAACTATTATTATAATATAAATTAATTTTAAATGGTAAATAATAGTAGCGTAGTTCGCATTTGAAATTAGAAAGAAAAATATAAAATAACTGCTATATATTATTTAAAAAATAATGTCAGCAAGATTCTAGGGAGAGTATAATATAAGGTGAATAACTTTAAGATGCAATCAATCTATCAGTATGCAAATTTACCAATTTTTCCCATCATAAATATTTGTATAGTGTATGTGTGTTCGTATAATCGTTTTTCTTTTTACTATATAAATATAAATGTAAATCCATATCGTAGTTTCAGTCAAGTTCTCAGTCAGATTAAAAATCATTTATTTTCATTATCTTTTACTTTGTTTTCTTCCATTAAACCCATTAATATCAGTAGACATAAATCTCCAATTAACTTCGTATATAAAAATACATTATAATATGTTTTTTTTTTTTAACATTGATAGTGGATACTCTAAAAATTATTGCTGTTTTGGCTATATTCCAATTAAATGGTTCAGCTTATAGTCTATTTAAATATGTTCGACACGTTGTAGTAAAGGTATGCCTGTAAAACACGACCGTATAGTTTCCTAAATAGACTTTTGCATTTAACCGATTGTCTTGAATGATTTTTATTTGTCTCAATAATTTATTCGAGAAAGGTACTTAGTCAATGTGCTGGAATATAGAACAAAACGTTTCTTATTCAGATATTTTAAAATCGTTTACAAGATAATGCGTTAATTTTAAGAGTTATAGTCGTTCATTTACTACAGTCTTAGGACAAATGCAAAGAGTATAACCGAGTTGATTTTTTTATAACGGTTGAATTTATTATCTAATTCGTCCCGAGATTACATTAAATGATTGACATATCCTCTTTAAAATTAACGATTGAATTGTTTAGATTTTATGTACCTATATAAATGCCCTTATAATATTAAATATTAAGTTTTAACAACAAAATGTTATGTTTTTGTTCAATTTTTTCTTTTCGTTTATGATTCTTTTATTGTTTTTTATGTAACCAAATTACTTTCATGGGTCATCGTGCCTTATCATCAGTTTATCGAAATCATATTATATTATTAAAAGACTGACGTATTTAATCGATTGTTTTGTGTCATATGAAATTTGTAATAATTATTTCGCTGAATTATAAATATTTAAATGTTTAAGTAGATTATGGCACATTACATTATGTATGTTATTGCGATATTTTATATATCAAAATCCTCGGTTATTTTAAAATACGTCTTAATTCAAAACGAACAATGTATACCTAATAGATATAGATATTTGAAGTTTAAGTTTCAAGGTTTTAATAAATTTAGAAATTATACAGTATATACATTTGGTATTATATTGGATAATTTATATTATATTTAAATGAACAGTAAATTTTAATTAATCTAAAAAAAAATGGTTTTACAATACGAATATATTATTTATAATTATCTATAATTTAAAATAATAATTAATCATTTATATTGTTACTTAATAACACATTTGAAACAATTAGATTAATTAATTTCAAGTTGATAAAGGAATATATTTAATTATATTTTTTCAATGAAATCGTATAATAAAAAAAAAATTAAACAAAATATTCGAGTCTTTGAAACTATTTTATATATTCTGTCAATTTCTTAATAAATATTTATATATTTCATGAATTGATAATAAAAATAAAACATTGATTATTTAGTAGGTACCTATATATACATTGGTATTATAGTTTATATTGAAATATATTGTTATTTACTGTTCTTACTGTATGATGTTCATATAATTTATTAAATCAAATTTAAGATACAATAATGAATCGAGTGCAGTTAATATATTTTTATTTAATCTTTTTAAATTTTGAGCAGAGCAAGGAATTGGTTTAAATAGAAAGTTTTCATTTTTTTTTTTTTTTTTTTTTTTAATGATTCGTCCACAAGTTTTTAAGTAAAGAATATTTTTGATAGAAAATTTATTCTAGAGAGCACTTTTCAACTTAATTTCAACTTTTTCAATACCTAGTCTTCTAAAGTGTAAAGAAAAACAACATTTTATAACAGGACATTTTTTTTAAATAATAAATAAAGGTACTATGGTTACTATAGTAACACTATATTATTATTATTATAATGATATATAAATGGGGAATGATAGTGATGTCAAAAATTGAAAAAAAATATTTTTATTGACAGTTTAGTTATGTATATAACACCGAGCTCTGTTCAAAATAGTTTTATAGACAACAATGATTAATTGTTCCCTAACCTTCAAATTGAAAATATCCAATACCAGTATTTTACTCGACGAGGGAAGTGAAGAAGTCCTACACGGCTACACCCTACTTATCGCATTTTTTTGTTTATAATTCGTATTCACTGTGATATTTTAAGTAGTGACATATAACTGTACAATTTTAAACTTCAAACCTAAAATAAATTTATTTATAAATTTACAACGGTAGATTATAATATTAGGTACCAAAATTTTCCAAAGAACAAATTATATTATTGTTTAATACGTTAATAAATACCCGTTAGGTTCACATCTTAAAATATGTTATTTATATCAAAAATATTAACCTAATCTTATCGTATTTTATCTTATATTTATCTAACCTAGCATAACATAATGGTGTCAAGTCAAATCTATAAGTTTATTTTCCTGCAATTCCACGATAGATTATTATATTTGTATTAATTCATAACTACGAATTAAATATGCATATAATTTTGAAGGCATTTATAAATAGATATTCTATATACTATTCTACATTTTAGCTGATCTAATTAATAATTAATACTAATTAATGCACTTGTTATATTACTGTCGAACGATATCCAATATTCCTCTAATAATACTGAGAGCATTATCAGGAAACTACATAATAGAAAATAATTCAAATAACTTCAATCAAAAAAGTGTGCACCGAGAATTTAGAAAATTAAAAAAGAAACTTTAAAATCATACTTTTTGTGTTTGATTCATTATCACATACCTAATTAATTTTAATAAAAAAAAAATATATTATCAACCTATCAACTTATTAATAATATACCTATATAATATATATATTGAAAAATGATATGCTTTTAAATTTCAGTTTGTATAGGAGTTTAAAAAATTGTATTCGTGGGACAATTTTAATCAATAATAATAATAATTATACCTTAAATGCCAAATATCATTTCATACAAAATATTCAATATAAATGAGTTTATGACGTATTGATAATTCTATAACGAGAGCATTATTATACGTTTTATTTAAATTCTATCATTGCAATCGTATACGATGAAAAAAACAAAGGTGACACTATGCGATTTTCATGATATTTATTTATTGGTTCTGAATAGAAGTTTTCATTATTCTTTTACGGCACTTTAATACGGTTATATATTGTATACCTACTTGTATATTATATTGGTACCTACTAGGAATATTGGGATACTTCACCTAAAAATCGTCGTAAATATATCCGTATAAAACTATTTAATTTAATCTTGTTTAATTTATTATGTTCTCCAATTCCTTTTACATACGAAAATTATGTTCCTCCCTTAAGCCGCTACAATTAAATTATTTTAGTTTCTGTCTATATACGTATATATAGTACTCTGTTATAAGACACTAATCTATTTTTAGTTTTATTTAAACTTAGTACTTTATAGAAGTTGTTTCTGTGCGGATTATTACTTGAGGCTCAGATATTTAACAAAGTCGTACAGGGCGTACCTAATTGTATTTAAATAATAATGTCCTACTTAATATTATAATCGTACATATATTATATTATTGCGCTCTCTCTCTCTCTCTCTCTCTCTGTGAAGTTACTGGCAGATATAACGTCCGTAAAGGCGTCAGAGTTTTTGTTAACCGGACAGATTTATGCACATTTTAAAGTGTTTACTCTGGAAAAATAAACTAATAGTGTCTAAATTATAGCATGTCTATAACATATTCATGGTCACGTATAAACCTAACCTATATATATATATATAAGTCCTATACAATAATTATTATTAGTTATAATATATATATATATATATTATAGCTGTATATAAGCTGATAACTTATAAGTTGTCGATGTTTTAAAAAAAAATAATAAAAAATCGTATGTGTTTTATACTACTTATTAGTATAAGTACACCTTAATACAACTTTATTTTACGCTCATGCGTGGCTGTGGATAATATGTTAAAAATTTCATTTTAAATTTAATTAATTATTATCTACATTCGATAATACACATAAAATTATTCATATGAAATATAAGGAAAATCAAAATATTTATTTTCGATTTCTATTATCGCCTCAATTCAACAAATTACACGTATTTCCCATACAATCCTAGAGTTAAAATTAATTAATTAATTCGTAGTATCATATATAAAGAATTACAGTTATAATATAATTGTGAAAAACACTTCATTTAAGTGTAGGTAAATTTTATATTACAGAATTATCAAAAGTAATATGATTAAATTTAAATAATCCCAATTGTTTATTGCATTATAATAAACATATTTAGGTAGTAATTATTTTAAAAATTGTGTTTTACAAACTTATTTTAAGCACTTCAAAAATATGTGATACGTATTTAGTCCATTCGGTTAGGGTGGAAGGGTCTTTGATTAGGGAGCAGGGACGTACCTATAGTGAAATAATAATAATTATTATTTTATTTTGCGGTGTGCGGTTTTTTGGTCGACTAATATTGAATTTTGTTTTGTAATGAGGATAAAAAAATTCGCACTTTTTTTTAACAATTTAGCCAACTGAAAAGCTAATTCATAATAATTTTTCTAATTACGACTAAATACTTCTTTAATAACGTAAATAAAGAAAAAAATAGGTCATCAATTTCTTTCTATTTTCCGATTTCTTTAATAACTGTCGGATTATGGCCTTTACCCTTTAGGACATGGCCCTTAACGATTTGGCCAACTGAAGCAACTTTTTTGGATGTCTGGGGGGTTGCCCCCTGTCACCCACAAGTTATGAACCTATTAGGAAGAAAAAAATCCTTTTTAGGTCCTGAATGATTATCTATGATTGTACCAAAAAAGATATATTTAATCCATAGTTACGATTTTAATATGAGAGAAGGTTGTTTGGATATCTGATGGACAAATTCAATAATATCTAACATTAAATATTTAAAAAATTTGTCTATGCAATATAATGTAACAAAACGAAAAATACATGAAAAAAAATTGTTATTTGAGGGATTTCTTTTAAGTTAAATATAAAAGATTATATTATTATTTAATAATTTTAAGTGGATAGAGATGCAAACAGTCTTTAGATATTATTTAAAAAAAAAAATTATTGGTTATTTAACAATTTACGTAAACGATTTTAAGTATGTATCTTTGAACGATGAAAAACTAACTTTGTATACTTTCGATAATTTTTATAAGCGTATAGCAAGCAAATGAAATTATTCCAGAACCTTTTAAATATATAGTGGATATATTTCGATAATATCAAAAATACGACCAAGTAGATATGAAAGCTTTAGAACTTCAAAGCAATGCCCTTCTCGAGGATACTTTTTGTGACGCTTCTATAGTTTGCATACATATTAAATCAGTCTTGACATATAAATTATGCAGTTATAGGAAATTAAAAGATTTGCAAAAAATATTAAAAGTGAATGTCAGTTAGAATATACCTACTTACATGTTTCTTAGCTATCATTTTCTATATACATATTTTGTATTTAATTTACAAATGAAACTAAACACAAAACCGGTGTTTTTTCATGTTTTTAATTAAAATGAACGTGTATTATAATTTATAAGTAAAAATTATTTGTCTTATTTATATTTAAAAATGATTAAAAAAGATATGATTAAATTATAAAGTAACAAAAATATAATTAAATTAAAAAAAAAAAAAACAAGTCAATAATTATATTATCAACATTGAAACACCAATCGTAAAAAAATTAAATACCTACCTACTTTTCAAAAACCAGAAATGAACTATTTGTTTACTGTACTCATACTAATATAATAATATGAATTTATTATCGCGATTTAACTAATGATAAAAGTTAAAATTTAAAAAAATAAAAAACGAATTAAATCCCAAAAATCATATGGTTATATTATTTCCTTAATGTTATAATAAAGTTATTCATCCATACTCCATGATATCTACTGGAAAAGACGGTATTTTTCTACCGAGATAACCTATATAACTAAATTATTGCAGTTAAAGTTTCAAATTTTCTTCCGTTGTTATAAAATGCGAAGAAACCATTACCTACATAAAATGTCCAAAATCAATAATATTGTACAACATTTTTTTGTTTACCAATAACATTAAGAAAATCGCGTGAGAAAAAAATGATATATGTAAAATCATAACATTGCAGTGTTCAATTGTTTCAAAGGGTTTTCAGTCCCTCAGTATTTACTCTGCGGTGTGATACGAACTCTTCGGAAAAACGTTTGATGAAAAATATTATGCGCTTGTCGAGCCTTATAACCGGTCGGGGCTCCCGCCGAGTTATGGTGTATAACGTTTGCCGCGGGCACACTCACCATGACGTCGATGCCGAGCGGCCGGATCATTCGGGCCACGGACATCCACTTGAGGTACGTGTAGAACGCCGTGCCCTGGAACGTGTCGCCGGCGTTCAGGAACAGCGTCCCGTCGACGTCGGACCGGGCCCGGGCCTCGTCCACGGCCGTCTTGACCCGGGCGAATCCGCCGTAGCACGCGGTCCGGGCGTCGCCGCCGTCGCCGGCGCCCTGGTGCAAGCACTGCGCGCCGAACCTGTCGATCTGTTCGAAGTGCGCGTGCATGTCGTTGGTGTGCAGCACGAGCAACCGGTAAACGTCGTCGTGGCCGCCGGCGCGGATGTGGGCGGCCAGCAGCGGCACCGGGCACAGGATCAGCGACAGCGGCAGGCATAGGGACATCATTGTCCGGGCGGTCATCGCGCGCGTTTTTATAATACCTACTACGCGCTCGCGTACAATGGCAGTGTCACGCAGTCGTCACGTTCAGTGTCGGCGCGTACCTAACGGCGTGCATTGCCAGTGTCGTTTGCGGCCCGGCCGAGATATTTTGTTGTCGTACCGTCCGGACGCGTCCCCCACCCCGCCGACACGCTACACCCTTCCGGCCCCCCACCGCAATTAACGTTCACACCGGTCGGGGAACTCCCTCCCATATCATAATAATATGTTGTGTACGTCATATTTACCGTCTCGTTCTCGTGTGATGAAATTATATATAATACACCGTACGTCCAGTGGCGTGTCATACATGTGTGCAATGTGTGCAAATGCCACGGGCCTTTGGTTAGAGGGGCCCCGTTATTACTCAACGTCCCAGAAAAAAAAAAAATTAAATTATGCAAGAAAAAGTAAAAAGATTGTTCACAATTTCACAGAGTTCTCCTTTTCTCAATCTGATATCAATACATCATTGTCATAAATTTGCATAACATTTAATTATTTTGGTATAAAAATACTTACTTTAAATTTGAATTTATGAACCTATATTTATATATTGTTTAGAATTAAAAAGTGAAGGGGGCACTTTTTTACTTTTGCACAAGGGCCCATCTTGGGGATGAACCGCCACTGAGTACAGCATTTGATTTCCCTTTTCGGCGGCACAACTGAACGCCGTTTGGTCGACCTACGGTTGCATTCTCTCCCGGACTCCCGGTGCCAAGTATAAATGACGAATTAATAATATTAAAAAAGAATTACCAATAATAACCTATAGGCCATAATAATATTATAGAAAAATGATAGGTACCTATTGTTTTTATTTAGTATTATTTGCATTTATTATGAGAGGGCGAAGGAGAAGAATCGTGTTTGTATTATTGTTGATTCGATACGTTGTGGTAACACTACGATTTAATATAAATAACATAAATCGTGCGTAGGCTTACAGAACGATAAAATCGACCGAAAACCGAAACACCATTCGATCCTCGGTCGTTACCGTCTTTCCAGCGAACACAAGAAATGTTTCCGAAAATACGATCACAAATATGACGCGACGCGTTCAGTTGTGGTCGGTAGGTACGGCCAAAAAACATAATTGGTACGGCGTACCATAGATTTATTAAAAATAGGTTATTTCAAGTGGGTGGGTAGGTGTGAAAATAATTTTGCTCCACTTGGTAAGAAAGCTCTGCACGCCACTGTGACGCGTTGCAGTCGTCGAATATACCATGACAAAATAAAATAGATATCGTCATGGAATAAACTACACCTTGTCTGACGAACGAAAGGTACCATTTTGCGCATGCAGACTGAGCCAGAAATCGCTGCCGGGCCGTCGATCCGTTGCGCGCGCTCGATCATTACCTACCGACGTGTCACGATAGGGAACGGACCGGTTCACATCGATATCGCCGGCGCCGACTACACATCGCGTTCAAATAACAATAATTGATATTTCATATACCAAACGATATCATATGATATCGTGTGCTGTCACCTGTCGGGCATGCGTACGCTCCGTAATAAGGCTAATCACTCATAGTGATAAAATAATAACAAGTAAAAAATTTCACTAAAATCTCAATTAAAATGGTAAAAATATTGCGTGTACAAAGTCCGGGAAATACCTCATTTGGCATGTTACAAGTGTTCACCCGCTACCACAAACGTCGCCGTCAGTCGTCCGTGTAGTTATCTCCTGTCGGGAATGTGGATGGAGCACTAGGCGTGGTGCGGCGTGGGGATACGCTAGACCGACCGGTTTTCGTCAAGACGCGGTACCTTTCTTTCACGAGACAATATTAATTGGGTACCTATAGAGCAATATTTCAAGTTATATTCGATTTTATAACCTCTTTGGCAAGTTTTCACGCGTCTGAAATTACGTTGATAATATGTCGTTGGTTATTAGACAGCTGCAGACGAATACACGCCATTTTATTTCCATCATATTATTCACTAATGACGTGTGTCGTGTTCTCTTCGATGCAAACGTCAAGATGAGTTTTACCGTGTTACCAATTGGCGACTTTTTTCATTACGAACATTCATAGTTCTTTTACCTTTGTTGTTAAATTGTCTGTGATTTAATGATGTTTAAATCAAATTTCTCAGTATTTTTATTATATTAATAAGTAAACGCAGAATACAGAATGATATAAATAAAGGCTCCAATTACATCGTAAATAAATTATTAGTAAGTACATACAGTTCATATTATTATACCTAGTTGTATTCTATAGGTACTTCTATTCTTAGATATTACTTACCTACTGTTTTGATGGACGATGGCTAATATTGACGAACTGCTGAAAAACCACAGCTCGCTCGATTTTTTCATTTTTTTTTTTCAAACATGTTACCCGTCTATAATTATTGGCCCTCCGTTAGTCGCGCGGGGTACATTGGTATATGTACCCCAGTGTTTTATAAACTAAATTTTATAGGTAGGTACCTAATACAAATATTTACTAATTATAGTCCAACTTCCGTTTACCTCTCGTTTATTGGGAAAGCAAATTAACACCAGAGCGCTGCCGTACACTATGGTGGTTCCCCGCTGCACCGATTCGGGACTGCATACTTGCAGTACATAATATTTACGCAGTTACGCCGGCGGCCGGCTATATATTTAAAGTTCATACCAAAAATAAGTTTTATTAAGTAAACGTTTATAATAAATATAAGTTATTACTTAATAGTTATTTAGTAACGCCAATAATGTATTTAAATACACATTATGTATATTACTTTATGCATAATACTGTTTTCATTAAAAGGCGAAGAAATATTGGGCCTCGGCCCAACATAAATGCCAAATAGGTGAACTTCGAAATGAAGTCTGGCTGACAAATTCTGACTTTTTTAATGTTATTAACTTGTTAAAATATGTGAAATACATAGGTATAAGTTCCAATAGAAAATTTAAAATTTGATTCATATAGCTCACGGTAGGTATCTAAACGAAAATATGGCCCAATTCGCCAATTTCAAATCGTAATAAAATAAAATAACAAAAATGGCCAATTTTTTATGATTATAGTTTTGAAATAAATGCATTAGGATTGGAGTATTAAATTACGTCAAACACGAAAAATAAATAGAAAATAGAGTGGCTGGTAAAGCAGATTTATGCCAAAATATTTCATGTTGTAAAAATTAAAGTCAATAATTTTATTGGTTTTATTTTTGTTGTTTTTTAAATGTCAAATTAATTTATCTTATTAGAATTAATAAATGGGTATACCTAAATGCTTTGATCATAAAATATTTTTGTATTGAGTTTTATTAAAATTCAACACAAGTTTTTATTTTCTAATATTTACTAATCGACAACTATTTAAAAATTGTTATTGAATATGGATTTTTTCCTTTTAAGTATATAAGTATATTTATATACGTAAAATGTTTTTGTAGACTCAAAGTTCAATGTAAGGGGGGAAATATTAAAAATATATATACAAAAAACATTATTAACTTATAATAAATTTGTAAATATTAGCTTTATAATAGAAATTCTCAATGTATATATATAATTAATCCCTAATAAAAAGGTTCAGTTTATTCTCCACCAGAATTTGTATCATTAATTTGTTTTGCCAATAGGTATGGCTTGGTATACCTAATGTTATTTACGTATTTTCATTTTTTGATTAGGCTTTTCTTATGTTATAGTACACTCGTGCTGAAGTCAACGGATACATATTATGTACCCCGCGCTACTTAAATTGATGTTATACATTTTTATATGGTCAATTTATGTTTATAAAAAAAATGCAATTAACATTTTTTTTTTTTTTTATTCATGTTCTAATAGGTACCTACATAATATCTACCTACAATTATGTTTATATAAACAAAATATTGTCAATTTGGTTATTTTTTAACATAGAATTCAAAATAAAATTTAATTATAAATAAAAATATTGTACTTAGGTATTCTATAAGGGCGATCGTCCTACATATTTCCCTATTCCATTATTAGTATTGTCTCCATTGATAAAAAGGTTTGAGATCTTAGATTTATCTTTGCTTATTAATTCCTAAAGGTCACATTGATTATGTCACTTGTAGAGTTATTAATTTATTAGGTTTTATAAAGAGAGTTGCTACTGAATTCAAACATGTTGGTTCTTGTTAGTTAGTCCTTTACTAAGAGTATGGTTCTGTTTGGAACCCATACTCAGCTATACTATCATCAGTTTTAGGGTATATAACGAAAATTTCTTAGCTTTGTGGGATTTAAGTTCAACATTTCCTATTCTCTACATGACTATAAAATAACTCAGTGCTCCATAAGCTGAATCTCCAGTCTCTAGCTGATTGGCGAGTTTCTCATGATATGTCTTTCATCTATAATCTTCTCTGTAGTAAAATTGATTCTCCTTCAACATATTAACTTTAGAGTTCCTGCACGCCCTACTCATAACGTTGCTCCTTTCTTCATTCTTTGATGCCTAACCAATTATTTAAGTTACGAAACTAGTTATAACCTGTTGTATGAAACATCAATATGGATTCCTCCTTCTCTTTTTGTACATAACTAATTTATTAATTATTTTGTAAATATTTTACATGCATATAATGTACAATACTATAATAATAGAGTTATAGTTATTAGTTGGTTAAAATATTGAAGGAAGATTAACCCAGAGCTTTGTATAAATAAAAATATGTATCTAATAAAAACAAATGAAAATGTGTATAAATTATGAATAAAACACATTTTCTACATCAAATATATTATATATATATTTGTATACAATTTTAGGAAAACTTTTAATATTTCATATTCTATGAAACCAATTTTGATTAATAAAAGTGAATATATAAATAAATAAATTGGCACATATTTAGGGATTACATGTATAGTAGTAGGCGTCATGATGTTATGTATCATTTTCAAATGTCGATACCGAAGAGCACAAAATAAAGAAAAACTGTTTTCACCAAAATTCATTATTTTAAAAATTTGAATTTCTTAATCCCACAAAATCTTTGTACAATAAATTTGTAATGTTTGAACAATCAATTCATTTATAGAATATAATTATCTAACATAAAATTAAAATTCTGTTATAAAGATTGTCTTTTAATAGAATATAAATTGTATGGTTCTGTTTATTATTAGCTAAAGAAGGGCGATGAAGATATTTGAACCCATGAAATTTTGAAATTTATTATGTATGACTTCTTCTTACACAAATTTATCCACTTTATTAAAAATATATTAAATATTGTATACGCTACCTGTGAGTAATGCTACAGCGAAAAATGTTTTAGTAATTTTAAATTATTAAAGTCATGCCTCCGTTTGACAATAATAGAAGAAAGATAGTAAAACTCAGCTCTACTCAACATTGATAAATTTATTGATATTAGAATTAGTTTAAAAAGAATTATTAAAGCATTTGCACAGATGAAAAAAATTATAATTATATATTTGATTATTCTATATTATATATTAAATACATTTTTTAAAACAAATTACAATTTACTAATAGGTACCAATTAGTTAAAAAGTGTTATCGTTTATTTTTATTGTACTGTATTGTATTGTATACAATAAAATACCCTCTTCACCCCCTAATATAAAATATCAGTAAAAAAAAAAAAAAAAGGCAAAAATAATGTGACGTTTCATGAAAATTTTGTTTCTTTTCCCCTGAAGTTTTTATTGCCCTTAATAAACTTAATCATGTTAATCTATTGGTCCTGATGGAATTTCTGGTGACTTTTTCTATCAATGCCGCTTCTTTTTAGTCTTTCCTTTATTTATTTTGTTTAGGCAGTGTATGGATGAAAGTGTGTTCCCCTTGGTTTGGAAAACCAGCTTTGTTATTCTTGTTTCTAAATGTGGCGATTCATCCCTTGTTTCAGGAAATCAACTATTTCTTGTAGTGTATCTTTTTCCTCCTTTATTTTTGATTGTTTTAATAAGGATCAGCAGGTGGATGTAATTCTAACAGACTTCTCTAAAGCCTTTGACACTACAGATCATAATTTATTTGTTAGAAACTTGATCTTATTGGATTTGGTGATCTTCTATTATAATTTTTTCGATCTTATACTGAACGAGAGCAGTTTGTTAATTAAAACGGCATTTCATCTACCATAGTTGATGTTACTTCTGGGGTACCGCAGGGTAGTCATTTAAGTTCTCACTTGTTCTTCCTTTTTGTTAACTTCATCTCTAGTTATATTAAGATTGCTCAATTTCTCCTTCGCCTTCTCTCCCAACTATTTGGGGTCGGCCACCCTGGTCCTACACTTCCACTTAACTTTATCTCCCGCATCTTCTTCACTTACTCCCACCTTCCTCATATCACTCGCCATTACATCCCCCCATCTCTTTTTCGGTCTTC